>JANSTU010040394.1:0-10999 GCA_027564075.1 Bolitophila hybrida | reverse complement strand
ACAAGGAAAAACATGGCGTCGTTCAGCGCACCTATCGGAAAAAAGTTGAAGCGCACCTATTGAAAAACCCTTTACATTGGTGCAGAGAGCGGATAGCAAAGTGGGCGCACAATGATATAAGCCGGCTTTTTGTTGAAAAAGCCGGGTTTACAATGATTTATTTAGTTATAACCCGGAATTGTGAATTGTAAAGTCGACCTAAAATCTTAATATGACCGCTGACCGACAAAACAAAAAAAAAAAAAATATTTTTCATTTAAAATTAGAAAATAATGATAAATTTAATTTAATTTGAAAGACTAGACTTTTTACTGGAAACTCTAATAGGTCTAGCACAGCATAAACAGCACATTAGAATGACCAGACCAGTTTGGTGAAACCATAATGGTCAATGAATCCTATGTCACAAGGGATAACAGGATCAAATGAGATCAAAATTGATCTTTTCGGAATACATAGTAGTATACGCGTTTGATTGGTTTGACCGCTAAACACAGATTGGCGTTGACGTTCAAACATCAATGGCGGCCACACACACACAATCACATGTTATGTCAAATACTTGGCACACTGTCACACACTGTCACTAGGGCCCATCTGTGTATATCAGTGCTCATAAAAAAGTCTCGCGGAGACAGTAAAAAGGCAAGACATAAATTATGGCCGATTTTTTTGACGTTTCAGTATTTCAGTAAATAATATTAACGTAAACAATCAACAATAACAGACATAAAATTGTGCAGCGATAATTTTTTTCTTTTATTATTGTTTTAATGTTTTTTAATTGGTTTAATACGAGAATTGAGGCTATAAATAAAGAACTAATTTTGTTGGCCATTGTGTAAAAAAGAATTATTAAAAAGGTTGTGAAAAATCTGTGTGCCATATGTCGCCATGTTGGATTTTTTTTAAAACCTTTTCAATAATATTATAAATCGAAGTAAATCAATAGAAAATGTGAGTGAAATATGCATTGCACCCATATTCTCGATTGATTTATTCAGTACATTTATTATACAGAGTGGCCGAAGTACTTAAATACATTAAGCTTATAATTAATAATATTTTTAGTAGTGGCATTCGCAATTATTATATTTTTAATTTAATTAAACTAATAATAATTTTATTCATATGAATATTAAACAAAATATAATTTATAAGAATTTTTGATATATTTTTTTTAAATTTCATAAAAAATTCTTAGATTTATAATAATTTTGCATGTTTCTTCTTTTTTCTTTTTTTTTTGGTCTAGATAAAATTTACATTTGTAGTTCCGAGCTGGATGTTATGCACCACCTCGTTGTTGAGCACTTGTTCAAAGTGCTCTCTCCATCTCTTCAGCTGTTCACTTTCCATTGTCAATGGGTTACAGCAGGCATCCTTAACAGGGTGCCTCATGTCCAATGTAAGGTTTTGAGCTCTTATGTTATCCGGGAGAGCTGCCCATGTCAGCTAGTTGTTGATGATTGCTGTTTACCAGTGCTGCCATTCTCCGCTGTCCTCAGCAAACCGTTGCTTGAATTCAGGGATTTATAGTGTAGCAATCGATTTGGTCGCCTTGGCACTACAGTTTCAGTTCGCAATCTGAGATTGGCCACCATAATGTGTTGATCGCTCACAACGTCTGTATCTTCTGTTCCTCACCTCAAAGTAGGCGAAGTGGTTTATCTGGATCTCCGTCTCGCCGTCAGTGTAGAACAAAGAAACTTTGTGGCATGTCCTGAGGGGGAATAATGTGCTGTTGAAATCGCAAAGAGTGACAAGCGTTGCAATAATTCTTAGTAGAAGTTATGTTTTAACGTGAGGTGCGTAGCATTGTAGCATTGTATGAGAACAAAACAACGTATAATTTAGACTCGGCAAGATCACCATAGTCGTTCATCTGAGTCTCGCTCAGTCCAAGTACGTGCAGCTTGTACCGCATCATCTAGGGCTGCTACCTTGTCGCTTCCAAGTAAGACGCTTTTATCGGTTGTCCACCATAACAGGGAATTCGCTGACTTCCTCAAGAGGTACATCCGCCGTGCTAAAATGTAAACCCCCCACAAGTAAATGTAAGTAAACTAATCATTTTCTTTTAAGGTTGCGAGTCATCTATTGCCGCTTAACATTAAACTTTGGTACCAAGACTGATTTTTTCGGGGAATTTCCTTTGCTTTAACAAATCTTTTTTTCAAATACTTATAGGTATTGGTTGTTTGTTTGTTTTGGAATTCATGTGTTTGTTGGTAGGCATACTGAAGGACACCGCAGTTTCTTTTAATATAATAATATTGACATGTTCGTAAATTTAGAAAATCATTAAATCTGCATAAATAGGCAGCTTACTCGTATGTTGGTTTTTATGTTTTTATTGATATTTCTGTTACGTTCTTTGCTATTGTTTGGAGGTACTTTAAAAGGCAATTGTAAAATTTCAAAGCTTTCTCTCTTTTCACTTATTTTCGTCTGGCATCGTTAGAAGGACATGAAATATACTCGTAAATATTGAATTGATGATGATGATAAATCTCGTAATTCCTAAAGTGTACTTTCGCCGTCATTTCTTATCACTTATCTTTCTTATGACTATAAAAATTTAATAAGACATCTTAACGACCATTAATATGATGACCTAAGGATGTCGTTAGAAAAAAAAAATATACAACATCAATACGACTCTAATACGACGATAATAGAAAGAGAAACTCTATGGCTAAACCATTCGACGGTTCATTGCGCACAGCCCTTGTTTTCGCATCATCAGTAAGTAATTTACATGCAATGTTTATTATTACATTTAGTTATTCTAAAAGAAAATATAAATTTATATAGTATGCATACTCAGGAAGACACTGACAGTATACTCGTATATACTGTCATAAAATTTCGAGTAAATACTGAAATTACTCGGAATTATTTGAATGATTGTGAATATACACAAACACACACATTTACACAGCTTAGTAGTTAGAAAAGTCACCGCGCGGCGTTTACGAGATATTCAATATGACCTGTTGGTTATGTTTCAATAGGTAATAGGTATTATGTGAATGCCAAACAAATGTGGGTGTAAAAAAACGCGTGCCGATAATAAACATTTGAGAACCATGAAAAACAAATGGGTGCCGATAAAAACATTTGAGTACCAAAATAATTAAATGAGTGTTTGTGTTTTTTTGTTTTACTAATATATACTGGGTGTCCCACCTTATGAGGGAAATAACCTTACCACGTGTTCCTTGGTTCATTCTGAGTAAAAAATGTATGGGTGTGCGCTTTTCAAAACCCACTGAGATACAGGGTGTTTAAAAAATCATGTTTGGAGTGGTACATACCAACACATAATTATATTTAACTTTGTCAATATTTCTACCAGGACAAAGAGATAGGACTTATTTTGTAGGTTATTGAATAACCAATTTTATAAATACTTAAATGATTTACATACAAATTAAATTAAATTTGATGTAATTGCTTGGGATAGAGTCAGTGTGTAATGCCGCACATCGGATTCATTGACCATTAACCATATATTACTCATTCTTACGACTGGTCAGGTCATGCATGTTTTTTGCTGAACTACTTCTGTTGGAGATTCTGTGCTCTAACACACAATCTGCTGTATTTTACTAAAAAAAAATTATTAAGGAATATTAGGAACACGATTTTCGCATAAAAAACCTTCGAATAAAATCTTAAAATTTCATAAAATGTATATATTTTTGGATTTTAAGACATTTCAGTAATTTTAGAATATTGTTTTCATATGCGATTATCGTGACGCATTAATAGTTAGAGTGTAGTTTTATCATTTGGATTTCATTTTATTGATATATTTATAAATAAGATTTATTTCTGGTATTCGATTATTTCTAAATATTATGTAGTTAGTTTTATTAATGTTTTAAAGAAGAAAATTATTGTCAAAGTAATTCTCTATAATATTTCGAAATAACTGGGATTTACCATTGATAATAATTGCCAAAAATCAATAATAAATATGATAAATAGTGGATCAGCTTCACTTCAGCACTTTACTTATGTCATCAGCTATTTTTAAAATTTGTTTACGATTGGTGATTCACAGTGTCAAATGCTTTTTTTAGGTCAATAAAAACGAGCATAAGTCATTCCCATTTATAGTACGGAAACAGAAATATATATTTTGTTACATGATAAAATTAACTTTCCAGCAAAGTGAATGTTCTTCAGAGTTAAATATACGTTGAAACATAATTTATTTGACTTAGTCACACAGTAATTTAAACTTAACTTTATAGTAATTTTAACATACACAGAGAAAAAGGCTTTCTAGAAAGTTAAAATGTATACATATTTATTAGAGTGCACGTACCTTGTGTTTTAAATTTTGGGTTGTAAGGTTTGCCATAAAAGTGGGGTGCTATAATTCATATTGTTTACTAAACATTCAAATATCATGCCTTAATACACTAACACACATATACATACATGAAAATTAAAATGTATCAATACACAGTGGTATATGTCGTATTATTGGAATCAGATGACTACTGGTTTTTGCTTGAGCGAACGCTCACATTTTCCGATTCGAAAATAAACGCAAAAAATACACAAATAAATATCCATGCGCCGCGCGCTACAAACTGTATAAATTATTCGTTGTGTTGAGTATTTGCTGCGCGCGCATTTTAATCCCGATACTTCTAAATAAATAAAAATATATATAATATACATACATGCAATATGTGTGCATGGCGCGCGCGCGACTGCGCACAGCATAAGCGAAACAAGATAAGGAAGCATAAGGTGGTATGACCACCTAAGAATAAAACTCGTGGAATCGCCACAAACATTTATATGTGTTTCTGCTTTTTCTGTGTATTCGCGTAACTACACATCGCGCGCGCACTCGAAAGATAGAAACAATTGTTTGCACAGTTTTAAAAATAATTATTTATCCGATTTGGTATTCATGTGCAATGTGTGTGTGTGTGTACAAGAGGATTCCTTATTGTACCTGAATGGATTGAATCTTCATATATAATGTAATATATGTATTGGTATATGCATGTGTTTTATGGTGCATATCGCACTGGTGATCCTCGAATGAGTACTTTGGCCATTGGACATTGTCACGAGATCCGTTTTGGGTGGCAAGCGACTTTTATAAAACATTGCTTGTTATTCTGCATGGTGCACGCACCTAATTGAATTGAAATATACTTTAACATTACTTATTGGTTCTTATATTAATAGAATAAATAAAAAAAACATTACATTTTTTAAAAACAGTGTTTTGATAAAACAATTTAAGATCAATTATTTAATCGTTTTAAAGCTAGCTTATATTTAGAATCATGTATTATTAATATGTTTAAATTTACGTACAATTAGTAATGTTTGTGATAATTTTAATATTTAAAAAGACGAAGAAGAGGAATACAACGAAACGAAGTGCGGTTTCCTAACCAAAAAGAAAAATTATTATTTGGGGATGATAGATTTATTTGAAGTCGAAATTTTTAGAAGTAGCACAGCACATTAGCATGATCTGACCATTCGTGCGAACCCGTAATGGTCAATGAATCCGGTGTTCGGTACCGCACACCCTATGCCCTATGTCCCACAAGGAATTACAGGATCTAATAAGAAATAAGAATTCGCAATACATTATTTAAAAAAAGACACAATTACTCATTGATACCGAAAGTCAACGTAATACCTTAGACCTATGATAGGTTAGCTCATGACCTAATAGAATATCAAAATATGACCAGTAAAATCGAAAGTTTTCAAGATAATACGAAATTCGTGAAAACCGACAGTTAGTTAAGTTTTGACTTATGCTACGCAACCGTGAATAGCCTTGATATTAATCACAGTCTCAAATGCTTTTGCATTTGAAAAACATTTCAATAATATGGGTACATTGCATTGCATTTTTTGTATTATAAATATAATATAATAATTAATTTATAATAATAAATATCATCGAGAATATAGTCGTAGATCTTATCATATACTATTATATGTAATCACATACTATTAGATGTTATCACAAACTAGTATTATAGTCTTACTACTACGTCTTTACCACTGATGTGAGAGCACGAGTTCAGTTTAGCACGCTGCAGTTGGAGTTGTATTTCCGTGTTTGTGCTATTATTATGACTCTATTTAAATGAGAAAAGCAGTCGACGATAAATAAGTGGGATAATGATGAAAAGGGTGTTAAAGAATGTATCTGCAATTTATGGGGCTCTGCATGGACATAATTCGTGGACTCGAATATTTAAGAGAAAAAAGCATTATCCAATCGTATTAAGAACATTTTCTCTATAACACTTGGGATTCAATGAAACTGTTTTCAAAGTGGTGGAATTTTAACGATTGTGTCAATAAAATCAATAAAATTTGACGATTGGAATTCAAATCAACTATAAAGCAAAATAAAGTAAAATGAAGAAATGTTATAGATAAATACGATGTAACATACTCGTATGTTTAAGTCGCACAACTGAGCTAGTAGATTAAACGTTTGGTGAGACATGAATTAAATGTATTTTACAGGAAATTAAAAACATATTTTGTATTTATGTAACAGAAAAACCAGAATACAAACTAAAGAAATTTTAACTCATAAATAGAAAAAATAAATTAATTATATTTAATCAAAAATGTTATTATTTTTTATGGATGATCTACGATTTGCAATATAATATTAAAAAAATATTGTTTAAGAAACAAATTCAATGTAAAAAAATATTCACAAACTAAGAATCTTCAAAAATGATTATTTTACATAAGAACAATAGAACGAACATATGTACACTGAATATCGACCGCGAGACATTAAAACATTGAACAATATTATATACGCAAATATTCTCAATGCATATACAGAATCGTGTCTTTTAAAATATTTCCTTCACGACCCGCCTTTGCATTAAATAAAATTTTAAGAAGCATACATTTTGTTGTAATGTCTCGTCCTATATATTTGTGAGTGTGACCGACCTAAAAAAAGAAAACGCAATACATCTATTTACACAATTGCTTTAAATATGTTTTAACTATGTATATCCAAATTCTCGCGCCAATATAATATTATAATATTATGTACTTTGTATTTATATAAATAATACATAGGGATAGCGCCGAGTCTGTGTTTTGTGAGCTCAAAAGCAATGTTGTAAGTATCTCGCGCATTTCACTTATCTTTTGTCATCCAATCGCGTTCGTCTGAGTTGTGATTGGATAAGCGAAACGATTAAAGGCGACATTTATGTTTTATGTGACTTGATGCGCACATCAAGTGCAAAGTGCATTTCTTATGTTTACTCGATATACTAGTATGCGTTAGTGCGAGTGTGCGAGGAAATGTGCGTAAACGGATATCTTGTATTTACTTCTGGTTAAATTCTATTATTTATATACGTAAACTCAATTAAATATGGAGACAGCGTGAAGTGCGTTCTCATCGAGACGCATCGCTCTCTTATAGCGAGGAAAATTATGAAAAAAAGTTCGGTTGTTGTTGTTATGTCACAGTTGCAATTAATTAAAAAGTGTATATGTAATGTAATTAGGTGGTTTATGGAAATGATGGGAAAACCAAGTAATTTTCTCAGTGGTAATTTTGACCGTGCAAATCTATCCGGTTCTTGGTGACTACAAATCGAACGCTCGTTTGCGGCGATTGATGGCGATATTGAATTAATTATTTGGATGATATGATGAGTTATGAGGCGGCTGCATTGTCCTTGCAAACAAGACGCTTGGGACTAATTGGTCTAATTATTGTACATTCTGTATATGGTCGCGGGTTTCTATATTAAGTTATTCAATATATTATATATATGAGCATTGAGCATGTTAGTGCTTGTCCATTGTGGCTTAAGTGATGTGATTTATTGATAAAGTTATTGCGTGAAAATCTACGAATGTTACCGTGGAGAATTATGCACTTGTTTATGGTTGCGTGATTTCCTTTTAGCAAAAAAAATATTGCCTTTTATATTGTATTTTTTTTATAGTATACTCGCAACAAAACTGATTTCACTGATATCATTTTTTTTAATAACTTTTACATGTGCACGTATAATATAAGTTATATTCGAAACAACACCGCCGCATCGGTTTGACGGAGCCAGCTTAATTAAATTGTAGAGACCGGATGTTCAGTTCAAATCGAGGTTCACGAAAAAATATGTCTTTTGCACATACAGTCAAAGAACTACGTGCGACTTAGACGAGCGGTTAAGTCGTTCGTTTCCTGCGAGCGAGCGCGCTCAACTTATATGTTTATTGCGAAGCGCGTTTTGTACGTGGAACATAAATTCAACTAAATGTATCCTTAACGTGCAAAACAGTTATTGCAATCGACAAAAAAATCGTTTTTCGTTTCACGTAAACTTAAATATAAATTCAAATTCAAATAATGTACACGTAGTCTCGTATGTTTTTTTGTATATATATATATATATATATATATATATATATAAAAAACATTCAATTCACAAGTGGATCGCGAATGCGTTCGAAGATAGTGTTTAAGGTCATCCATAAAGTGAAGATGAAGTACATGTGGCCAAAATCACTATATGAATAATAAATATATTTTTTCGGTTATATGTACTCGTTTCATTGAACAACTTCTAGGCCGATAGCCCCGGAGATCCTAAACAAATAAAAACCCATTATTATATAATATTTAGAAGTAATTCTAATTTAAAGATGAATCTAATAATTACTGATAATAATACGAGTATAACTCCAAACTAATAGTTTATATATATGTATATATTCTATGTATACAATTATTTAAATTATGAACATACAAGCACATACTACATATGTAGTATTATTCAGAAAATGATCGAAACTCATGTGCGTACATGACTTACATTTATGATAATGACAAACGGTAGCTAAATTGATGGAAGTCACAGTATGAATTTTAATACTGCTACTGAACGCTCAAGAATTTAGGCGAGATATTTGTGTTTACGTGTATAATTTAACAATTTTTTTAAGACAAGAATCGCATTTACGTGATTCTGATGTAGTTTTTATTCTCATTTTATTTGTGATTATTTTTCCACGAGATTTTTTATTTGTAGTACACATATTTCATCAACTTTGTTGATTGTCCCATAACGAGCTGTAGGGTATTTGATTAATGCACGTTTACTCTTTTTGCCACAGGGTTCTACCCTGGATAAGATAACATTTGTTAGAATCTGCAGAAATACTTGAATTGTGTTTAGTTTTAAACCCTTTTCATTGGTTATTGTGACAAAAGGCACTCCTCGACAGTAAAATTTTCTCACCAAATAAATTAGTGAATTCTTGTCACAGTGACATTGATATTAGCACGGGAAGTTTTGGACCTAATAAAGCCTCGGTTAAGATTGTTCAGTCATCTGTGATTCCACATCATCTACATCTGCATCTACATATTGTAATTTAAAAATATTTACATTATTTATTTATTATTATTATTTATTTATTTATTTACATCTCATTGGATACTGTAGGGCCAGTGTGCGATGCCGCACTCCGGATTCATTGACCATTACTTGTTCACTCGACTAGTCAGGTTATGCTGATGTGCTACTCCTATTGGAGCTACTGTGCTCTAGCACTCACAACGCATCTTAATTTGCCCTAAATATTTATTTATATTCTATTCAGAAATTAATGAGAAATTAATTATTTGCATGCATCAAAATAATATTAATTTACTAAAAACTTGAATCTATTTTCAGTAAATTTAGGCGGAATAATTGCAAAATGTATACCTAGATTTACATTGGAATACATAAAGAAAGTTTTTCTAAATTTGGAATTGTTAATTTACGCGAAATTGGTATGCTGTTTTCTTGATGTGAAAAGGGTTTAAAAATAACACAATTCAAGTATTTTTGCAGATTCTAACAAATGTTATCTTATGGAGGGTAGAACCCTCCCTTAGGAAAAGGATCGAGGAGCGTAACCAAACTGGTGTAGGTACTTTCAACGCGAAGGTTCTATCTGTAAAGGAAGAACGGATCATGAAATTCACCCATTTAAATGTATCTGTGGAGGGTGTCAGTGACGGCAAAGATTTTTTGGTCATCCCCCAATTGATTTTAACGTTGACTTTAACAACGAAAACGTAGAAAACTACTGACACACAAAGAATAAATGTTGGACTGGATTCAGAACCAGACCGAGCTCATGAATTCCATGCTTTTAAAGATAAAATCCACTAGAGCTTTACAAGAGCGGCGGCAGGCAGTTGAACAGAAACGATTGGAAGAAGAAACAGAATATTTAGTGAAAATGTGTTGTTTATTTATTAATTTTAATTAATTTTAATTTATTGATTGCCCTCTTCCTACATAAAAACAAATGTTCATCTACGGATGGTGCTAACAAATGTACGTGTTTTCCATCGATGCATCAAAGAACACCTGAACCATTTATTTAACAGACACCTTCTTTCATTTTAGTTTTTCCATGATCCGTTTTTGGAAAAACTATGTACTTCGCACACATTTTCCTTGGCAGAATTTTTTATTTCAGAAATACAATTTGAATTCGTTTTTTTTACATTGAATTTAAATACCCCCACTAGACTACATTCACTTTTTTCGACTTAATATCCGTTTATTGTTTATTTTTCGAGTATTAATCGGCTAGTCTGCATAGTTTTTTAGTTTTTTCGTTGTACTAGCTATATAATAAGTACCAAGTATAAAAAGTACCACTTATTTTCATCAGGTGTCACCACTATGGAGAAATAAGGTACAAAATGGTAAAGATCTACAATAAAAATAAATAAATAATTTAAATAACATATAATAAATCTTTATCTTTTTATTGTTGTTTTCTGTTACTATACATGTAAGTTAATAAATGCATTTGATTGTTTGTGAATTACAAATAAAGGGTGTTTTTTTTAGAGGTTGGGTTTTCAAGATGAAATAAAACGCATATAATTTAATGTTATGGCCAAGAATTTAGCTTTATTATAAAGATAAGGGTT
>JANSTU010040393.1:0-24730 GCA_027564075.1 Bolitophila hybrida | reverse complement strand
AAGCAAATAACTCTCGCACTGCTCATACTTTACATTTAAATGGGAAACTCACAACGCAACAGCGAAGCATGAATGAGGTCCTTAAAATATTTTTTTTATTTATACATAAACATTTATAAAAACAAATTTGGCAAATTTTTCTATTTTACTATTTTTTAAAATACGCTTGTCTCCAGCCACTTTTTATATATTTATAATTTTCACTAATAACTGTACACCTTATTTGTGCGCGCAAAAAAACATAAACTAATGTACTAGACCTTTCCGTTCTCCTAGCAAATAAATGGAATTTGTTAGTGAATTTCACTTACCCAGTGCTCTTTTGCAGGAGCTTGTGTATAAATTGAAAGGTACAACATCTGTGCATGAACGGACTTTCTTTTTGGAGGTTGATGAAAGCTATATGAACTGCTGCTGGGGTATTTACACTCTGGTATAGGTGGATAAATGTTGGTACTCGCACTCTTTATCATCGCACTGGCCCATCAAATCAAAAGGACACAATACAGCATTTGGGTTGGTGGAACTAAAGACGGCAATGAAAATAAGAAAGAGAGAAGAAAGAATAAAGGATAAAAGCTTTGTTTTGTTTAATAGGGTTAATACGATAATTGTGTACCTGACGTTTTGCATGTGATCAAGCGGGGAACGATACTTTCCAATTTTAGAACATTCGTCTGGATTCAAAGCAGTGGCCTGCAACAAGATTTTTTTATATCTGACTTTTAGTTGTTATGTTCAGTCTTACGTTGATAATGACATTCCGACTAGATTCACTTGTTAATATATTTTCATCTGGTACATTAACCTCTTCATGTATATCATTTGTATCTGTATTCTGTTCTGGTGTAGATTGTGTTTCAATCACTTCACATGTTATATTATGATTAGCTTCTTCTTCTGATATAACAACTGCTGCTTTATCTTCCATAAAAACCTTAGTTTCTATATTTTCATCAGGTTTCAATTTAGTTTTAAAAGCTTCACTTGTTACATCATTAAGCACTGATACATCTGCCAACTTTGTCATGTTTTTTAGTCTTTTTGTTTCGCAGGAGATGGCTTTAAGTTTATTAATAATGTTGTCTTTTGTATCGGCCGGAATTCTATAATAAAATATATTTATAATAAAAAAAATATAAAATGTACTGTTACTCACTTATAATCCTTGCCCTTGACCATTTTCCCCACTTTATGGCAATATGAACTTAGTTGAATGCATTTCATCCGACTATCCAGTATACTCTTATGTGACTTTGAGATATTAGGATACAAATTTAACATTTTGTTTTTCTGAGCCTCTAGAGCACTTTCAACTTGCTGTAAACTCTTTTTTAATGCCTCCCGTTCATTTTCCAAATCGAATTGTTTTTGTTTTGCAATTTGAGCAGAACATACTAGTGTGTACATACTCTCTAGATCATCCAGAAAATCAGTGCTAAAGGAGCAGGATAAAAAATTAATATTTTATTTATAAAAGAAACGAAATTTTATATTATACCTATGAGCTGTATAGTCCGATTCAGCACTACTGAGCAAAGCGAGTTTACCATCCAAATTCATTGAATTTATATATTTCCTGTGTATGGTTTTTGTTGATACAGTTTTCTTTCCATTGCATTTCGATGAACTAGTTGAAGGTTCATTCACTTCTTCGCTTTTCGAAAGCGATTTTTTTATTAGGCTATTTGAGACATTTTCACTTGCGCTTGAATGAGCCCTAATTTCAGAGCTCTTCTCGAGATCAGAGCTTTTCTGAGAACATTTGTGTATTAAATCCTCTTTGACCATTTTACTTCTATCAATCAAACTCTCGCCATTTATCAGCGTTGGTTGTTTTGGACACACGATCGTATCATCGACATTATTTTTTGTCTCGACACTTTGCTGATATTTCAAAGAGACATTTTTTACTAGCAACTGTTTTACAAGTGATTCTTGGCGAACTGTTGTTGGTGCCTGAATGATTCTGTTTGTATTATTTAAGGTCACCTTAATGTCAGAACCTATATTTTCTAAATTGTCATTGGTTATTGTGACCGACAATGAAGTCGCCAAATTTTTCGAAGCAACCGAATTAGAGGCTAGTTTTGGTTTTGATGATAAATTGGTTCTTTGGTTTTTCTGTTTTTCTAATAGACCCATACGAGTCACAAGACGACGGTACTCTAGCTGGGCAGAAGCCGGAAGATGACGAACAGCCTATGAATAATTAAATAATATAAAAATGTTCTTATTAATACTTGAAATAAATTCAAATATATATTAGAAATATGTTTAAGACTCACCAGCGGTGTAGGTGGGTGGGTTGATTTTTTTGCAATATTTTTTGAAGCTTCCTTAAGTTCAGACTTGGCCTGCTCCACTTTAGATCGATGGCTCTTTAAAAACTCATCTAGTTGAAGTTGAAATGTGGACGATGGCTCAGATGTGAGAGTTGTTTTTGTAGTTAGGTTATCTATTGTTACAGAGTCTATGCTAAATTCGGTAGAAGCATTACTATTTCCCATCGGAGAACCGGGTGCCGAATATGATATACTTTCATTATTCAGACTGGACGGACTTGCATTTTCAACGGACCGTTCTGCATCCTTGCGCATTTGGTTCAGTAGAAGATTATCATAGTAGTGATTATCGTCTGTGTCTGAATCGGAGTTTTGCAAACTTATTACTAGTCTTTTAACTGGCTTGGGAGTAGCAGATGTAATTATTTTACTCTTGGAGTCTATCTTTGGTATTTTGGGAGCAACAATAGGTACTGGTTCAATTTCACCTTTTCGCTTCGTAGGTGCTTTATTGGTTTGAATGGCTGGTTTTAAAATAGGTTTAGAAATTTCAATTGGTTTACTACTTTGTGCATTCATTTGCTTTGGACTGAACACTTTAGCCGATGGATTTAATGTCTGAGAATCGGTTTTCTGCATTTTAGGAGTTTCAGAGACGTTAGTTTGTGTTATAGGATAGATAACAGTATTATTTTGTACATCTTGTTTTATAGTTTTTTGTGACACATCATTAACTGATAGTGTTGGCATTTTATTATTATTTTGGCCAGTATGTGTGTGAATACTATTAGTTGTTGTATGCTCTGCTTGACTAATTTGTAAAATGCCTTTTAAAGCATTAGGCATATCGTTTTTAGTTTTTGTTTGTTCGATTCTTTTCTCTTTGTTTGAACATTTCATTTGTATATCATTAAATTTTTTTGCATCTGTTTTTGGTAATGTAACACCTTGTTTCTCTTTTTTTAAATTAGTAAGTCTTTTTACGGCATCTTTTAAAGTGACGTGTGGCAGGTTTGTTAGTTTGTTTTCTTTTTGTTCCAGTTTTTGATGCGTTGATTTTTTATTCAATGACATCAGTAGCATATTCCGCAAAGAATCAGCTTCAAATGAAATGTCTGTTAAATTTGGTGAGATCTGACTTTCGATAGGCTCTGTTGGTGTTTTACAACGTTTAACCTTCGGTGAGTTCAACTTGGCTAATAATAAGGTACGTAATGCATTTTCTTCTTCGTCCTGCAAGCTATCGTCTGAAATAGATAATTTCTCTTCTGCATTTTCAGGAGTAGAATTTAATTTATTAAAGTCTGTTGTTGGTTCTACAGGTAAAAGAGTATTTTTAAACATGGAATAGATGGGTATATCGTTGTTAGGTACTTTAGTGCTAGTAATTGACTGAACAATTGTTATTTTAGGCTGAGGTAATGGAATGTCTTTAACTGGAATCCATGGACCGATAACAGAAGTCTGTGTATTTCGGATATCTTCATCACTGGATACTAGATCCATGTCCACAGTCATCAATGTCTTGTCGAGACGTGATGGAGAAACGGCTGGACTTATTTCCATGTTTTCCGGTTCTGCACGTGTTCGACCGTCAACTTTTGATATCTGCAAAGTATCCATAACTATATCGGTATCAGTTGGCGAATAAGGTCTAGCCTCAATAACACGCCGTTTTTTTCGTGCTTCATGTTTTTTTACGATAGCCGATTTAAGAGCTATCAATCTCAGTTCTTGTTCCTCCAAAGATACGGCCTCATCTTCCGTTTCAACGATAGTAGCCTCATTTTCTTCTACCCCGATTAGTTTTTTCTCGGTAAGTGTGTCTAATAGCTCCAAAATTTCTTTACTTGCTGTGACATCTTCGTCGCTTTTACTGCCAATATATGCCGAAACCGTTTCTTGGACGCACCTTAACTTTTTGCGAAGCGAAGTATTGACAGGAGGCGTTTTGACATCTCGTTTGAGTGCCGCACGGAGTTCGTTCCGATCCAGCTGAAACTCTTCTTCTTCCGAACTCGAATAGTCAAACCGTGATTTAGTTTTATGTGATCGCTTTGGTTTGTCACTATTTCGATTGCTTGAGTGTCTTTTGCTCTTGTCTTTTAATCTACGTTCATATTTTGAAAGTCGTTCCTTTCGATTATCTCTTAGTTTTTCCGTACGCTTTTTTCTACCAGATGAGCTACGGTGTTGTATATAGTAGTCGTCCGGGTCACTGTCTACTAGATTTATGTAGTTCTGCTTTCCATAACCTAAATCTTTGCGAATATCTTTTGGCTTAGTATATTTGAAGAATGTTCTATTATTATAATTAAGTAACGTTTTTTTAGTTTTCAAGAGAAAAAATTAGTGGTCAAAATTAACAACAATAAATAGTATATATATTGTACTAAATTAAAAATGTGAGTATAGTTTAATGTGCAAAATAACAGTCGAGCTCAAGTGGGGCTTACCATATTCCGAAGGTTTTGTAGATATCGATGCAATTTTTTCCAGTTCCGAATTTCTAGACTCGAGCTCTTGTATTCGCTGGCGAAGGGTAAACTCTTCGTCAGATGAAATATCTTCATATTCGTCCGCATCAATAATCTCGCCTTCTTCCCGTTCTGCTGATGGAAGGTCAGATGTACCCATTGGTTTTACTTCCACTGAAACTCCCATTCCCAGCTGAAAATTTTATGGCAAAAGAGATATTTTATAAAATCTATTTCTATCAGAAAACAAAAAATATATTAGCACACATGAAAAAAATAGCACACAACTTTTATATTTAAATTGAAATATGACAATATTTTTTGACTTCTTCAATTCTTATAAATCAAAATGGTTCCTACTGTCAGAACCTGAGCAACAATTATTGAACGAGTGCGTTTAATGAAAATATACATGTCAGTACTTTTGTAGATGGATTTACAATTCCTATCGAACTAAAAATAAAAAATAAAATAAATTGGTGACATACGATTTACATTAATTCCGAGTCATTCCACTTTTCCACATTTCCTAATATGTTTTCTTTTTTACCGTTTTGTAAATTAATCGCCCTTCATACATATGGCAAACATATGTAATAATTTATTTATTTTTTTATAAATAAGTAGTTTTGTAAATTTGTCATTAATTTTCTATATACTATACTACACTCTATGGCCTTTGTAGCACTTGTAATTACCTCATATAAATAAATAATTATTATATATTAATAATATTAAAAAAGAAATGGTATGTTTAGTAATTTAAAATACATTTGTAGTGAAAAAAACATAAATAATTTTACCAATATTATGAAAGCTATACGGTTATATCTACAGTGGAGTCTACATCACCACGACAACCACTTCCACAGACGCAAACTCCAACCCATCAGGATCACTAATAACTTTCTTCTATTTACATATCTTTTTCTTTTTATAAATTCCAGAGTTTATTATTGAAGCTGTCCGTGCTATCTCGCTGGTTTTCTATAAGCCATATTTAAAATCGCCCCACAACAACAATAACATACAACAGGTATTACAACTCACCACAAATCGTAAACTGTTATTGTTGCTTGATTTGCTTGCTCCCCAATTTTTATTATCGGAGAAATTCTTTTTAAAAATAAACAAAGGTGTTATAAAACACGTAATTTAGCATTTTTTGCTGATATTCTTTATTCAAAATGATGAAATTTGCTTAAATAATGTTATTTCTTTTCTAATATATATTTTATGCGTTAATCCCTACATAAAATGAAATTATTATATCGCGAATATAACAATCATCATTAGATCCTGTAATCTCTTGTGGGACATAGAGCCAGAATTCATTGACCATTACGGGTTCACACGAGTGGCCAGGTCATGTTCCGTTATTCCAAGCTAATAACCTATTTCAGAAATAGGCTATTCACAGCAAAAGGAACCTACTGATTTAAAGTGCTACATTAGTTTTTGTAACTTATATACGGTTCCAAAAAAAATGTACAATTGTCGTAAATGTGATAACTGTTTGAATAGAATGCGGAAGGTTTTGAATTAAAAAACTATGTGAAAGCAGTTGCGATCTGAAAACCTTGGCGTTCAAATCTTGAATTTATTGGCTATAGTGCAAGATGACAAAATATAATACTACCCCATTTATTCGGTAATTCAGTCAGCTAAAGTGTGAATATAGTGAATTTTGATTAAAGAATGAACAAGTTTATACATAATTGGTGTAAATGAATAATTATACTTTACTTTAAATTCAGATGATCAAATTTTTATTGAGAATGTATCAAACGAAAAAGTTATATTTTGACAGAAATAATTTCAATTTATCGCAAATCGCATTATCTATAAATTTGCTATTATATTTAGTTTATATATAAATATATTTTATATTAAATATTTTTTGAGCTAAGTTGTGAACCGTGGGACAAATATTACTATTCGGCTCCATTAAATATATCACATAAATATATTATTGTTTTTATTTTAAACAAATCACAGTGAAAAACAAATACATTAACAGTGTAACAAAAAAAGCACTGACGTCACTCGAAACTCCGCACTGTGACGACTGTGACTGTGATGCCACTAGCCGTACTCAGTTCGAATCTTTATGCACAACAAAGACAGCTGTACGCATAAAATGTAGGCGAAAGTGAGCACACAACAAATAGTTCATAAAAATTGTTGACAAAAACGAAGTAAAAATATTTTTTGGCAAAAAAAAATCCGTGTTCTTTTCGTAAATTTGTTGCCTTAACAAAACTAAAGAAAAATGTTGGTAGCCTGCAAATGTCTGAATTTTTCATTGAATACGGCCCGATCGGTCAATGCTGGTGAGAGTCCCAAATCTATACAATGTTTTGCGGACATTCTACAACAACAAAGCAAAATCAGCGGAGACCATTTGCAGTTCTTCAAGAAGGTATATTAAAAAAATCTACACGCAAACGCAATTCATATAAAATAAAAATGCTGAATAAATAAAATTTATATTTCTGTGTGTGACGTGGGTTTTGTGTCACATATTAAATAACCAGTGAGATTTGAGTGTATTATATTTTGTTTCCACAGAGTCTTCTTATATCGAATGTCATTTTAAGTATAAAGACGATACCTACTATCAACTTTCATAGTACCCGGCAATGTACATACTTTATAAAGCAGAACAAAGGGCATATTTAATTGAACTCATAAATCTGAGTTTAATTTATAGATTAAAACATTCTAATTTATATCTTAATTTATAATATGTGTTTTGTTTAAACTATGGAATACTTGCTCATGTCGAATCAAATGATACGATAAATAATGTCTTTCTTATCAGTTCATTACTCTGTTATATATTGATTTTATTGAGCACATGCACAAAAGTATACCTATAACTGGTTTGGACTATTTTGATTTCTAACGTCTGAAATTTTGACTGTGTAGGCTATCGGACCACTGACACAGATAACAGTAGACTGGCAGCAGTCTGACTTAATGAAGGTAGATCATATTGAAGATTGGTTAGTTCACGTGTGTATCAACTGCGATACTATGACGCATGCCGTCCAGAAAGATAAAGACCTTTGCCTGTTTAACTCATCTCTGCTGGTAAAAAACTTTCTGTTTGAAATTAAAAACAAATCATTTAATTGCATAATTTTAATTTATGTTCTACAGACAAATGCGGAGGACGTACGATCCTTAAAAGCAAGTGCTAACTTTTCAACAACATTTGGATTGATAGTAAATAAAAATTCTAAGGATCTTAACTCATACATTATTAAAAATGGTATTTTTGTTTGTTTACATTTAAAAAGTGTAATTTTTTAACAGATTATATTTTTTAGATAATATGGACACAAGAACGACACACTTAACGCAACATTTACGTAGCGCTTTACAGAAAGAAATAGAGTCTACAGATGAAAGGATCCGACAATTTACGGAACAACAATTTGAAATGCTAAAAGGGTTCCGCGAAAAGGCTGAACAGGACTACAATGCCCTTGTTAGGTATATTTGAAATTAACAAAACAATTAAAATTACATTATTTAAAATAATTAAAAATAAATTGTAGAACTGTAAAATCTGTACCTGAACAGTTCGTTAATACAAATGGAGATAGTTTCTCCAATGCCAAACTACCCAGCCTAGATACGCCTCCGGCAACACCTGACAGCACTCCGATGAGCATTGGAAATAGTCCTAATTTTAAGTTACATGCCGGACCGCCTCTAGCTAAGCAGCCAACTATTAAGCCTACTTTAGTAAGTAATAATATAAAAAACGCAAACTTTTCTAATAAATTGTTTAATTTATAGTCTACAGCACGTCATTCCGCGACAAGTTATTATGGCAGACACTATGAAGAGTCAGCCGACGCAGACTGTTTCTTTGATATGGATGGTATCACCAACGAAACGCACTCGGTTGCTGTAGTATCAGATGATTCGGATATAGATGGTTTGAATTATAATTATTTTGGTTTTGTTTTTATCACTTATTGCTTTTTTTGTTATGCAGAATCTACTGGAAATGATGATGGTATCAGTATTCCAAGACAAATTGGTAGACCAAAAAGTCTGAGTATTGCACAAAGCCTTCCAATTACGATGCCAATGCTAAACGATCGTGTCATAGATGATGATTACGATGAGGTATAAATAATAAAATTATAATAAAATTTCTATAAATTATCTTGTTAATACATTTTCAGTATGCTGATGCTGATGATAATGTTGACATTGCGGCCAGCATTAAAGCTTTAGCCAAAAGTGTCCATGGAGAAGCGGTGTTTGGCGATCTGCCTCGTCCTAGGTTCAGTACACAGATTTAACTGAACCATTAACAATCAATCCGGCAGGCAATTGCACGTGTATTGGCACGCGTGCCACTTGACACACAGTTTTTTTATAATGGTTATAATACGACATACGACACTTTTATATATTCGTAGTTTCATAGAATTTATAAATGTATAACATTATCGGATTGTAATGGATGTGAAAACGATAATGATAATGAAAAGCAGATAATTTGTCGTGTTAAGAATCTGCCTGCCAGTTCAAGTCTACTTGGTACCTTCTTATAGGGAAACTTATTTTTAAAAAATGTGTTATAATATTACGAGCATCAATTTGAAATCGAAAAGTATTTGTTGCATTTCGTAAGTTTTTTCATTGTCTTCTATTATTATTAGATGTAACAGTGCAGGCTGAACAAATAAATAATTCAGCAAATTTTTGAGGAAGTGGGCCTTAAAGTTGATACATTATGTTATTATTTTACACCATACAAAAAACTAATTATGTTGACATCCCCCAAAAAATTGCTAACAAGTTAATTTGTTTTAGATTTTTTTTATAAACTATATATTCCTAATCAAAATTTGAAATCCATAAAGGATTGTGTAAGGCTGAGCCATTAAACAAGAAAAATGTCAGTTTATAATAATAATATACTATTGTTGTAATTTTATAATGTAGCTATAAGAACATGCTTATTAACATTATCTGTTTGCATTGAATATTAAAAAAACATTGTTTACAATATTTTTTGTTGTTTGTTATATAAAAAATATTCATATCTTCTACTTGCAGTTTGACGATTCGCTTTTATTTTGTATTTAAAATAAATAGTATTCCATTTTGTAATCCAAATCAAGCTTAAGATAATGTATATTAACAAAAATTATACATCTTTACCAAGAGAGCAATTTAGTTGATGACATTTCAAGTAAGTAATAAATAAGTAATTGCAAAATTATTTAGAAGAAATTTAGACAGAATTAAAAAAAATCTATTACACAATACTTATTCTTCTTTTGCTCATCTTTTATTTCCAATTCTACTTTACTTCAATTTTACTTTGTTACTGAATTCTTCAAAATGGCTATAGTTCAAATGTATTAAGGTCTTAGGACTTCCCTATTCCTGACAATTATTGTAGTGTTGATATTATCAGCTGAGCTGCATTGTAAATGGTTGTGAGTCGGATACTCAAGTGTGCGGTATCGTAATCCGTCGCCCAAGTAGATTCGCAATATCAAACGAGACAAATAGATATTAATAGAGTTAAGATTAGCTGTTGAAATCTATAAAACATTAAAATTCCGTGAAACAAGTTCTGCTAGGACTTCCAACCTAATTGAACTAACACATACATTACAAATTAACAAGTCATTCTCGTGTGAGGGGGCTTTCATCTGGAATTCCATTAGTGTGCTAGCCAAATCACAGGAAAATGTTAAAGTTTAAATTTTAACAGTTGTCGCTGTTTCCGATGAAAAATATACACATGAGTGCCAAGTTTACCTATACCTTTATCCCCCCAATTTCCTCTAATATTAACTATATATAAATGTATACCGTACACACTCTTATGTTTCATTATGTATAAGACTCTATTGTCTTTTGATACAAATAAATAATATTTAAATAGTAATATTACGATTTTATAAAAATCGTTTTAGAACAAGTCGACTATGTGAATATATATATATACACATATTTGAGAAACATTGACAACAAATAATACTTTATTTTTTCACAACACTAAGTAAGTTGTTTAATTGCTCGAATGGATAATATTTTTAAAACTTACAGAAACTGCAGACGAATTCACTAAATCACAAAACCAAAACTCAAATCATTTATATGGTAATTCAAGAAGTTTTATTCAGAATTATCACATTTACATCAGAATCAAAGCCATATCAGTAAATGGAGAACTGTTAAAGTCAAAGAATTCCAGCCGGATCCTTACAACTTCAACTTTGTACGCCTCCAGTGACGCCTCTTGGCGTTGTACCTAGAATACAAAAGTAAAGGTTAGCATAAATAAGCACATTCAAATATTTAATACAAAACAATGATACTTTGACGAAGTTAGGTTAAGTTAAATTTTACGTTTTTTTGCGGTTTTAGGAAAAGGAAAATAAAAACAAAACGAGAGTTTTTGAAAAAGGATTAAGCAACACATAAAATAACTGAGTCCTGTTTTTCGGACCATAGTTCTTACCTGATAGTGTTTCCAGTACGCATCCTGATCCACTGAGGGATTGATCTGTTTTGCTTCAGCTTCTTAGCCAAATGGCGTTTAATTCTGAACGTCTTGTGGGCTGCCTAAAATTAAAAAAACATATTCAGTTAATAAAATTACCATTATTATAATAGATGATAGGGATAAAATCGGAAAAAATTTAGAGAACGTAAAACCTACCATTGTTGACAATTGACAGTTCTGCAAGAAAGAGGAAGTTGAAAACAGTGGAGACACCTCGAACCGATTTTTTGCATAAGTCTCGATCTCGAAATTATCGATAATGCGTTCACACTTACAATTGGGGTTGCCATACCACAAATCAAATCAAATAAAAACCGACTTCATGCAACATTTTGTTTAGTAGTTTTCGGTATTAAATAAGTTTTATAATATAATGTCGGGTGTTACTACTATTGGATCTACTGATGGTTATAGGAGTCCTTATTTGCCTTGACGCGTCTTAACAGCTTTGCAGAGTAAACTTGAGATATCTCTATGGATCGAGATCTATCTTGCTATTTATACTATATAATCAATCATCAACGCCATTTATTAATGTTCAATACAGGCAATAACCGATTTCAGAAATAGGCTATTAATAGGAAGAGAAACATACTGATTTAAAATGCTACATTCGAAAAACACTTCGGGCCGGGATCGAACAGGCTAAAAAGAGAAATATGCTGATTTTAAAGAAGTTTTTAAATATACGCTCTTTTTTGCTGCAAATGTGTAAAACTTTAAGTTTTTTTACAAACTGCGCAAAATGACGGCATGATTTAACGAGTGATTCAATGTTATGCTGTAGCTTTGATAGAAATAATCAAAAGTTATAAAATACACAATAATAATTAAAATATTTATATTTACATAAATAATATTAATATATGCATATTTTGTTTTCATGTTGACATATAGACTTAAATTCACCACAAATACGATGACTACGAAACTAAGCTGTCGTCACTGCAAATTATCATAAAGGGCAATTGCACTGACATAATCGGTAACGTCGCGAAAGGCAGGTGGTGAGTTTCAACTTGTGAGTAAGCGACAATTACAATCAAATATATATATATATATAGTATCAATCAGTATATATATATAGTATCAATTTATTGGAGTACCGTGCTTAAATTGGACCACAAACAATCTTCTATAAGGTTTATACATAAGTACATTGTATGTATTTATACCACGTTGGAGGGTGATTTTTTTGGCGAGTTGCCTGCAGTAAATATAAACAATTAGTGGTACGTTATAAAACCTAATTTGTATGTTATGTGTTGTGGTGGTGCGTCAATTTCCTTAAAAACTTATTAAAAACAATTTATGTGGCTTACTATATATCTAATATAATTTTTATAGGCTGCAGAGAGGGCTTTATAATTAATAAATAATAACAATATACTGTGAGTTAACACGAGTTTACATTTAAAAATAGCAAAACAAACAATTTTCATCAGGTAATATTGAATTTGAAATGTCATGTGTGAAAGTGAAAATAGTTCCGTGTGCTCTGTAATATTTCCATATTTCCTTGCTTCTGCATACAAATCAATTGCAGAAAGTTTTTATGTAATTTAAAAATTTAATACTGAACGTAACATATAAAACATGTGGAAGCAAGTGAATCGGGTTGTTGTATCAAATGCCCGCAGTGTCGGCGCACGAACATTCCTTTCCGAATCGTACAAGTGCACGGAAAGTTGGAATGCCCGGCTATCTACACCTATTATCTCGCAGATTAAGATAGATCCCTTCTATTACGACCTAGAGCACAAATTTCAACAGCATGGTAAAGCTAGTGCTATAGACGTTGATATTTTTGCAAACAAAATCAATGACGGAACACACATGGACGAATTGGCAGATTTAGTACATAAACTCCGACTGACCGAAGAGACCTCAAACAGCCTTGATTCTACCGGCCATGCCCTTATTCGGAATTATTTAGAAAACAATAATGTCAAAGAACTATTGGATATTTTAAATGATCGTTTGAGCTACGGTGTCTTCTTGGACAGTTTCACTGCTAACCTAGCCTTGGACAAGCTAATCAAAGAAAAGAACTTTACATCCGCGGCGCGAATTGCCACTTTTGTCATGCTTCAGGAAGATTTTGATAATCAAATTACCAGATCAATGTCATTGTACGCTTGTATGAAGTATTTACAAAATCCGCAGCCTTTTGTGGAAGCTGCACCAGTTGTAGTGGAACCGCCAACTACTGGCAAAAAGAAAAAGGAACAATTAAAGCTTCGTGTAAAATTCCTACGAAATGAATTTTATGATAGCCACTTTGATATCGTCGATCCTTATCAATCAGTTGGTAAGACTCTAGTCATGATTGGACAGAAAATTGAAGGCACTCTGGGAAACTCGGTTCAATTATTGGGTCTTGCATTATACCAAAAGTATGAAGAAGCAAGCCAATTACTAACTATAATTGGTGAAGATGTACACAAAGATGTAGTAAAATTAATTGAAAAACAATTGACTGTAGAAGGACAAGAGGAAAATGTACAAGCGAAAAAGTTATTAGAAGATTTGCAAAAAAATACTGGAAAATTGAATAGTTTCGAGGAAGATGTGTGTAAGCTGGCAAACGATGCTGTATCTAAACAAGAAGAGAATGATATAGAGTCCCAGAAAAAGGTAAAACAGATTTTTTTTAATGTTATTTGTGAAAATAATGTTTTTTTATATTTAGATTTACTCAGATTGGTGTGAGCTAAGACAAACGAAACTTAACGAAGAATTCGAACGTATGAATCGTGCAAAACGACTATCTGATATCGAGAAGCTCACAGAAGATATGGTAAAGGAAGAACAGAAATTGTGGTTCTTTGAAAACGAAGACAAGATTGATTTGCAAATTGACAGCAAAAAGGTCACCTATCCAAAGAGATGGTTCGGAAAAATAAAGAAACCCCGTGTTGTAGATGAAGGATATGTTCCACCAGAAATTATTCGGAATCGTCGCAATTAAATATTATATTTTATTTGTAGCAAATGTTTTTATATATACAAAAAACAAACAGCATTTTATATGTCTTTTAATAATAACATGTTTGGTGAAAATCAAAGGTAAAGTTTTTAGTTTATTTTGTTTGCAATTATTTATTATTTCAAAAATAATTACTTCGTATGAATCTTCCAAAAACATAGCTTTCGGTCGTAGCCTGCTGCAATATACGGTAACCTATAGTGCCAGCACAATCCACCGAATAGTTTAAGAGGTGCTTCAAGCTGTGTAATTTGTGACTTCAGGTGCATAACCTTTAGTGTAATATCAGGACGTCCAACGCTTGCGATAACATACTCACTGTTGGGAGAGAATTTTACAACGAGACCACCATCTTCGTGAATCGATTTTACTTCTAGAGGACGACTAAAAAAAGATGTACGTTTAAGTTCGTTTTTTGTATTGATACCTTGCTTAATATTACCAAGGATGACGCAAATCCCATGTTAGAACAGCTCCAGCAGCCAGAGCAGTCACATGAAGTCGATTCGTCAGTGACCAGTCCGCACTCATTAATGGCGATCTATTAGCTTCGATTGATAACATTGTTTGCTGTGAAACGACATTGTACATATGAATTATGCCCTTCTTTTCAGCCACCAAAATCTTTTCACTATCATCTGGATGCCATTTTACAGACATCACAGCTGATTTCAGATAAAACGTAAGTTTGTTATCTGTATCTTCGTCATTGTTCCAAATAATGACCGAATGATCATCACTTACTGAAGCCAAATACTTGCCTTCTGGGTCCCATGCTATGTCGTTTATATAGTTAGAATGACCTAAAATTATTATTAATCTCATTATTTAACAATTTTTAAAACATAATAATTATTAACCTTTTAAAGTCTGTACAGTATCGCTGTTTTGAAGATCACTGCGAAAGACTCGAATATGGAAGTCGGCTCCAGCAGAACAGAACTTAACGACTTTCGGTAAAACGGACAAGGAAGTTTCTGGTGCAATACTAAGTGCATGACACCGAGTGTCATGGTGTAACTCTTTGAGAAGTTGCCATTCAAATGATCCGCTTTCTGTTTCTTCCTACAAAATAATTCGATCATTAAATTATATATTTTTTATTGAAATTAAATAATATAAAAATTAAAATAAATATAAAATGTAATAACTATACACTTACCGAAAATCGAACTATCCCTAATATAATCTTATTTTGAACAGCGATGCAGGCCAACTGTTGTGACCACTCGTAGGCGGATAACTCAAAACAGTATATTTGATCATTCACATTGATAATGTGCGTTGCTGGCGTTATTAAATCCTTCATTTTGCAAACGTAAGCACAAGTTTAATAGATTTACTGATTCAAAACAGCAAACACTAAACAATAACGGGACAGGCGCCAACTTGTTTATAGGTTAGAATTGATCAATTTTCAATTATATTTGACTTTAAAAAGCGGTTCAAAAGTTCGTAAAACATTCCCTGCACGGTTTCGGCGCGCTGTTCGCTAAATCCCGGAATGTAAACTATTTGACTGCTGTCAAATCGAATATTTCTTTGGTTATGGAAATAAAAAATGTTGTGATTTTGCTATTATTTTTGCCGACTTTTGACACTTTTGTCGCATGGAATTCACATTCGTCTCAGCTCTAAAAAATCTCCCTTTTGATCAATTTGAAATGTTGAAACGTGTTTATTATTGAAATTATCTTCTACTCGCAATAAACGCAGAGACGCTCCACAGAAATTGCATTGTAAATATAGGTGATTACATTTCAAAAATTGTTGCGAAAAAAAGTTTTAAATTTGAATAGTTGTTGTTTTTGTAAATAGATCTTAAAATCAATTGGAAAATTAACATGGATCCGAATGGAAACGATGTAATGGGTTTGGCTGGAGAGCTTGCACATGCTGTGGATGTAATTATGAATCCACATACACAACAACAGGCCAGAATGGAAGCATACGTAGCATGTGAAAAGTATGTTTGCAAATTCGTAATCTTCCCCGTGTTTTACATAGACAAACCTACATTATATATACATTGTTTTAGGTTCAAAGAGTTATCTCCATTATGTGCACAAGCCGGACTTTATCTAGCCAGCGGGCCATTCAATCATGGTATTCGTCATTTTGGCCTTCAACTTATGGAGCACACAGTGAAATTCAAGTGGAATACTATTTCACAACAAGAGAAGATTTTTATTAAGGAAAACTCTATGAAATTATTGCACGTTGGCGTTGGTGCTGCTGAGGATGCTAGCATTTCTCATATAAAAGATGCTCTGTCACGTATAATCGTGGAAATGGTTAAGCGAGAATGGCCTCAACAATGGACAACATTACTAGCAGAACTTTCGGATGCATGTTCAAAAGGCGAGTCACAGACCGAGCTGGTGCTCTTGGTATTTTTGCGATTGGTCGAGGATGTAGCTTTGCTTCAAACCATAGAGTCAAATCAACGTCGCAAAGATATCTATCAAGCTCTCACTGTCAATATGACGGAAATATTTAATTTCTTTCTGCGTTTAATTGAGTTACACGTTGGAGCATTTCGTAATACCACCGCAATTGGAGACCAGCAAAAAGCTCAGGCACACAGTCGTGTCGTTCAAGTCGTTCTACTCACATTGACCGGATTTGTCGAGTGGGTCTCTATTGTACATATTATGGCCGGTGAAGGAAGACTGCTGCAGATTTTGTGCATTCTACTGAATGACGTAGCATTTCAGATTCCCGCCGCTGAGTGTTTGTCACAGATATGCAATCGAAAGGGACAGATCAAGGAACGCAAGCCACTTGTAATGTTGTTCACAGAAAGTGCCATTGAGTACATATATCGTGCTGTTAACGAGAGCAATGGTGCTACGCCAGAGCAAAACTATATGTTCTTAAAGAAACTCGTTCAAGTGCTTTCGGGTCTTGGTTCTCAATTAACAACTCTCTGGGGCAAAGAAGAAATTATACAGTCTGCACAACTTGCCACCTACCTAGAAATAATTTTATCTCTGGCAAGGCATCCAAGTTTAACGTTAACTCATGGTTCATGCGTTATTTGGGTATCACTGCTAAAGCATGAACTTATTGCTAAGGAACCCACATTTCTTAGTTACATTTCGAAACTTATACAAGTGGTGGGACCAAAAGTTATCAAGGTAAATTTGAAATAATCTTAATAAACGAGAATTGTATATGTTAGTTTTTTTTATGTAGATCCCTTATCCATTGACACGTTCAACTGAGATTACAAATCGTCCGGAAGCTTTTACTTGTATTGATTACGATAGTGAAGAAGAGTACACTATTTTTTTTTATAGATGTCGGACGACAATTCTTGAGATTTTCCGACAAGGTACACTTATTGCTCCGCTTGTCACATTTGCGTATTGTGAGCAGTGGCTTAAAAACAGACTTCAAAAATCCTCTTCAGAGAAAAACACGACGTAAGTACTTAGGCAAACTATTTATTAAATAAAGTAAAACTTTTTATCATTTGCAGATGCAGTGTCCAGGATCCAGTGTACATGGAATGGGAGGCACTAGTAAATGTTTTGGAAGGTGTTCTCAGTAGAATTTTATTAGTATCAGAACGACCATCCGTCACTACGGGACTTCGACTATTAGAAGAATGCCTTATGGTGGAAACGGTCGATCCATTGATTTTGTCAATTGTTCTTTCGGCAGTGTCCACTTTATTTGTCTTTCTCAGTATGTCATCGTGCCAAATCACTGCAGGTACGTACTTCTTTATTTACATATTTATCATTTAAGCGATTATTTGAATCATTTATTCATTCTAGGAAATTGTGTAGCCATGACCGGTGTGTCTTTATTGCCTCGTGTCTTGGAGAAAGTATTTGGAGCACTAATAACTGTTGAGAATGATCCAGCTCAAGCTGCAGCCGTTAAAAATCTACGTCGACATTCCGCCTCTCTTATGGTTAAGCTCGGAATAAAGTATCCCCTACTTTTACTGCCAGTCTTTGACCAAATTAACTCAACTGTTCAGAATTTAATGAAGCAACCAGGACAGTTGAGCAAAAGTGAGAAAAGTATGCTTCAGGAAGCATTACTGGTAATCTCTAATCATTTCTGTGATTACGAAAGACAAACAAACTTTGTGGCCGAAGTTTTGAACGAAAGTCAAGTGGAATGGTCTAATTTAGCATCTACAATCCGCACTGGTGTGGATTTCGTACAATTCTTTGGTCTGAACAACCCACCTTTTAATCCATTTAATATGGATCCAAAATTTGAAAGTCGACATAGCATTAACCATGCTGTGGTCACAGTTCTCGGTGTAATTCGTCGATGTTCATGGCCAGAAGATCCAGATCGAGCATCTCGTGGTGGTTTCGTTGTGGGACTTACCGAATCCGGTAATCCAATTTGCCGAAATCCAGCCACACCTCATGTTGTGCCACTTTTACCACATGTATTGTCTCTGCTGCGAGTTCTAAATGAACTCTTTAAACCTGAAGCAATCCGAATGCTCTCAGATGGTTATAAGAATGCGTACGCTATGTGTGAAAATGAGAAAAAAACCCTTATGGGAATTTCACCGGTTCTTACAGATCCCATGGATCCGACACAGAAAAAACCATCAACTGCTATTGATAAAATGCAAATTGGCCTAACAATATTGTTTGAGAATCTTTGTCACATGATGGGATCGGCTGGTCCATCTCTTGGTCGAGATTTATATCAATTGCCAGGCATTGCAACGGCTCTAATTGGAACGATTTTCTCGTGTCTTACAATTGTACCGGATTATCGACTGCGTCCCATAATTCGTGTATTTTTGAAGCCTTTTGTCTATTCATGTCCACCAGCCTATTACGATGCGGTATTATTGCCAATTTTTGCGCATATCGCTCCATTAAGTAAGTATTAATTTTATAATTTGTATTTATGGATTAAAAACATGTTTTATGTTTTTCAGTGCTTACCCGTTTGACAAACAAGTGGCAATATATTACGTCCTTATACGAATCAGGCGAACTCGGTGAAGACGTAAACGATGACACGCAGGAAGTGTTTGAGGATATGCTGAACCGTACATTGACTCGTGAGTATCTCGAAGTTCTTAAAGTAGCCCTGGTGGGTGGAACCTTAGTGGACAAGGACTCACCAACAACACAAGATACAATGGATCATGACGATCACTCAATGGACTCGCCACATGGTGTTACAAGGGCTTCACAGTCGGCAATGGCAGCGGAAGTTATTAGTGAACTTGGAGCTAAATTGTTGAGACATCCATCAACGAGCACTCCATTGGTTGTGTCCATTTTAAGGTATATTTTGATAATCATTTCTTATTTGGAAAAAAAAATAATTTTATATTTGTTTTTCACAATTTAGTGGTGTATATTGGAACGACAGCATTTGTAGTCTAAAGGCAGTTTTACTCACAGGACCGATTGTAAGATTTCTGAACAGTGAAAATCTACTTACCGATTCTTTGGCTACGAATATTATTATAGCCGTTTTACAAGGTCTGCAGAATCACGGACAGCATGACTCAAATCAGGTATTTAAAATTAAATATATTTTAGTAGTATAATTTTTATAATTTCTGTTGGTTTTTTTTCAGTCTACTTTAATCACATTGGGCGTACAAGTGTACGAGATTTTGCGACCAAAGTTTCCGCATATTCTTCAAATCATTCAACAGATTCCTAATATTAATATGGCTGATGTTCAGAAATTGGACGAGAAAATTGCGCAGGGAGCAACAAAAGGAAATAAAATTGACAAAGCCAAAAAGGATTTGTTCAAAAAGATCATAGGACAGGTAAAGTGTTGATAACGACATATTTTTATATTTATTTTTTTATTATTTGCAGCTTATTGGGAAAACTCTGGGCCAACTATTTCGTAAAGAGATAAAAATTGAGAATCTACCACCAATGCACTTTGCACCCAGGAATTCCCAACAACAAAACAGTTTGGTGGACAGTGGTCAGAATACAGGACTAAGCCAACTGTTTTCTACAAACAGCTAGTTTGTATTGTTTCATTGCCATTGTTGAATAGATGTTTTTTAATGGTGTAATAATGCTTTTAAAACAGGCAACCTAATAAGTTTTTTTTTAATTTTTTGTTTTTTTTTTGTTAATAAGTGTTTGAATTTTATTATGCTTATTTAATCTTAAATGAACCAATATTGTGCTTATATACATATAAAACACGTTTTTTTGTGAAATCATTACTCGAAACGCGTTTTCAAATGAATTGTTGATTTTTAGTTATTTGTGCATCACAAATATGGTCTGAAATTGTACTTTCGATCCTAAAACTACATTAAGATTAGGAACCGGTCATACTATAATTATATATCCTAGCTTAGAGATATACAATAATTACTTAAACAAAATAAAATTAAATAAATAAAAAAGGATGGACCTTAAAGCTAAGAATGCATGTGTACGTATGTGTATCATTCCAGAGGCATTTTTGTTACACTGCCGCGTATTTTGGAAAGAAATGAACTGTTGTATTTCATTTACTCTAAACTAATGTTATTTTATAAAAATGAAATAAATTTGTATGTATTTTATATCTATCTATCTTTATATTTTGTTGCTTTATTTTTCTCAAAACTGAATGCTGTTAAAATACGTGTAATTTGTTCAGGCCATTACATGAGAGAGATCTAGCTAGAAAGAGAAATCCTCATTGTGGACTCGGAAAAATTTGAATATGAGGATCTGGTGAAAAAATCATCATACCATTACACATTATATTAGTTACGTTTTCCTAAGAAGGGACGCATGCAGGTCTCAGTACAAACCCATTGTGCTCCATTAAACATAAAACTTGGACTCTTCAAAAACTTCCTCAAAGCGTGTTTTTCAAATATAGTACTTTAAATCAGTAGGTTCCTCTTGTTATAAATAGCCTATTTTTGAAATATTGTATTGATTTGGAATAACGGAACATTAATGGCATCAATTAATCAATTAGCATACACAAGCACCCTGTATATAACAATAAGTGTATGATAGCGTTGATAATTCACGATAACGAATATAAAATAGCAAGATAGATCTCGGTGCATAGAGATATCTCAAAAATATGCGCATTTGTCCTGCAAAGCTGTCGCGTCAGGGCAAAATAAGACTCCTAAGCATCGGGGATGTGTTGTGAGTGTTAGAGCACAGTAGATCCAATAGGCGTAGCACAAACCGCACAAAAGCAGTCGTGTGAACCCGTAATGGTCAATGAATCCGGTGTGCGTCATCGCATCGGCATATGTCCCACAAGGGATAAGATAAGCAAACACATATAATTTGTTCTAAAGTTTAAATTTATTTACAAAAAAGTTTTGTCTTAAATAAATATTTTATGTATTTGTATATATAGGACTGGCACTATACAAATGCAGTATCGTTTATTAAAAGCATCATCAGTTCTATGTGAGTGTTTTTTGGATCTAAAATTTAGGTTAGAATTCCATGTTAGTGTATAATTTTGATGAAAACTTAAGTTATAGTTTACAAGGCTACAATCTAAGAATACCCAAAATGTGTAACTAAAGATACATGCAAATATGTTATGTAAATTATATTTACAAATGTATTTTGTATAATAATATGTATAATTCATATTGCATATTCTTAGTGAACAGGTTGTTTTTTTAGAGGCATTCGGTGTGCAATCGATTGAAAATGTTTATAAAGCATTCATTCGCCTTTGACGCTTAACATTATTATTGCAAAATGCAAATATATTAACATATGATTGGAGTGCTTTTTTTTAGTATTGCTTTTAATTGATTATTTTTTCAAGTTATCACGTGTAATTTTGTTCCATTGTTCCTGTAGTTCAGCACCCTCTGCGGCTACCAGTTTCAGATCGTTTGTAATACGTTCCAAATTGACAGAGATGTTACGTGCCTTTTCCTGTTCGATTTGGTCTTCGATGTCACGTACCTCTCGCAAAACGGCTCCGCTCTCTTGGACTAAAGCAACGAGATTACTGCAGTCAGAATGAAGTGTAGCCAATAGAATATACGATTTTTTTGTATGTTCATCCCGCTTGGCAGTCTATTTATTATTATATACAGACATTTCAATAAATATGAATAATTTATAAAAATCACTGTTATACCTTAAACAAAAGATCATCCGTAACACTGAATTGACGGTCCAGTTGACCGGTGATATTGTTGATTTCCTTTTGAAGTACACGAGTATCTTTCAGTACATTATCAATATCTGTCTTCTGTTTGCGAATATTTCCAATAATCTCAAGAATTCGTGATGTGTATGAATTTCTAAATAAAAAAATATTAAATAAAAAAACAAATCTGTTTCACTTCCTACCTACTGACCTGCTAATATTTCGATTGACCTTTTCCAGCTCATTGAGCAGCTGAACATGTATGGCTAGTTTACATTTTAAGTCCTCTGTAACCTCTTCGTTTTTATTTCTCATCATCTTTATTTGGTCCATAATATTTTTTGTCAGTGACTGAATTAACCAAAAAAAAACAAATTATATTATTCAATGATTGTTTATGATATTCGGATACTTACATATTGCTTTTTAGACGACTGTTGTGCTAACTCCAGTTGCTGTAACAATGGACCTCTATGCGTATTCCATTGTTCTGTTAGTTTTAACATTTTTTCATGACTTGTCGCTAGCACCGTTCGCATTTTCATGATATTCACTTCAGGATTCTCAAGCAAAATAAGAGTGCGTTCTTTTATTTTCTTTTCATCACGAAGTTTTGTTAGATTTTGCTCTTCCACTAATTTGGCCTCTTTGGCTTCATCAATACGACTAATTAATTCCTTGCGATTGAGTACGCATTGCTCAATCGACTGTTTCAGTTTCTCAATATCAAAATTCAAGGCATCTACAGTACTTATCTCTGGCATACTAACAATATCATTTTGATTTGGGATTTCTATATTGTTAAGTGTTAACTGTTGGACAGACTTTATGTTTCGGATGTCATCTAGTTTGTTTTTTGCGCTGTTTGCTGCAATAAAACTACCGCTATGCACATTCTTGGCTAGAGCTTCAAGTAATTTCGAGAAGTTTTGATTTTTATCAGCTCGATCGATGTCGTTTTTATGAACCAGTGATGCACACATATTATTTGAGCTATTTGTTTGCTGGAAAATAGTGGGTGAACGCTTTCGCCAGTAGCTTTGCAATTCTAAATATAAATATAAAATATTATATACACATGATAATTATTTAAAGATACCTTGAGAAACATTCGGTTGAGTTGCATAAGATATATTGAGCTTTTGTGCATAGAATGGATGTATTGATGCCTGTATAGATACTTCATTGCCCAGTTTAGCTATACCTCTTTTTTTACAATATTGCGGTGTCCAGGCAGCGCTGAGTTGTGCCTGAATATTTCTCGCAATATCTTGTTCGATCAATGATACTTTGTCTAGAATTGAATAGAAATACTATATTAATAATAAAATAATAAATAAAATAAGTTAATAATAGATTAGAGTACTTATACCTGTCGGTTGAACAGATGGAACTTTATCTGGTTCCTTGGGTAGTCGTTCGATTAGATACATATAAACGCGGCGCACCTCGATGACGTTTGAGTACAAAAATGTTTGATACCCAATATCACCTCGAAAGCCTACCGACTAAGTAGAGAGATCATATAATACATATTTAATGTTATTTCTAATAATAAACATTTCACATACAATGCATGCTTCGGCTAGAGATGTTGTTACACTGTAACGTTGAGCCATTCCAGGAGGAAGTGATTTAGGTAAGTGTAGTGTAGGTTGTATTAGGTAAAGGCATTTTGAAACGGTTTGAACAAGTTGCTCAGGCGAAAAAGTCGAGAGGCTCGTCTGGTCTTCGTCAATTTTGCTGTTTGTAATAAAGAAATTATAGGCTTGCCTATCATTATAATAATTTGTATATTAATATAATTACCATCCAATTTGACGCAGGGAATGTATTATAATATTATCAATTTCGTCCATTTTTGGCTAAAAAATCTGCGTTTTTACCAAAAAAAAGTGTAATCAAAATGATAAACATCGATTTTGTGACAGCGGCAAATTGCAATAATTCCACCCCAAATTGACAGATATACAAAAACAGCTGTGCTACACTGTTAAAAGTCAGAGCTATCTCAGGTGAATTTCAAAACATATATAATGGACTGTGCTTCTTGAGCTCAATTTATCTCACAATTTATATAACACTGGGTCTCCTCGAGACATTTTTAATGCAAGAGACAGAAAACAAGGCAAGACTTAAATTATGTCTATGAAATGTCTCATTGGATCCTGTAATCCCTTGTGGGACATGTGCGATGCCGCACAATGGATTCATTGACCATTTCGGGTTCGCACGAGTGGTCAGGTCATGCTAATGTGCTGTTTGTGCTGTGCTACTCCTATTGGAGCTCTAACACTCACAACACATCCCCGAT
>JANSTU010040382.1:0-11001 GCA_027564075.1 Bolitophila hybrida | reverse complement strand
ACATAATGAAGACTGGTTAAATGAACCCAACACAAACAAGCTACGAAACATCTTGCCTACAATACAAAGCGGCAACCTTTTAATTTACCACAAACTCTGTAGAGAAGAATCTATTGTCAGAGTTACACATTATTTAGTTTTTTCCGCGAAAGCTGCAACGTCGAACAAACCGATACCGCTAGAAGAAATAACTAAATCAACGGGGACAGATCAAACATTCTTGAACTAACCCTGGATAAAGTAACAAAACTTCTAAACTTTTTGCAAGACATAGATTTACTTAAGAAGCTATAATAAATTAATGTATTAGTATATTTGTATCTAAAACCATATCGAGGTGACCATAACCATAGTGTTCTCACCCAAAATATTTTTGAATGAAGATAATTTCGTCTATGCCCCCAGTATTTATAGATTTTTTTTTTTAAAGTTGTAAGAAATACATTTTTTCTGGATATCTTGCGCAGGCGAACTTCGAGACATTGGCCACACTTACAATGGCTTTGTATTTATACGCATTGATGACATAACTGAATTTATCAAACTACGAGACAGTGAACACCTCAAAAGCATACTTCACACTGCTTCACCTACTTCTAAGCGACGAATGTCTGACCAAACAAATCTGCTGCATGATGCACCACTGTCAAACGCACAAAAAATGCCAAAGATGGTGTCTGCCACTAAAAATTCTTCACCACTTTTTCCTCAGTCAAATCTCAGAGCGGTAACAAGTAAAGCCACTGGTGGCACCTAATAACACAACGATCACCAACCCTATAACCAGACGATCCATTCCATTGAGCCGACGACAACGTAACGTTTTTTTTATTATAAATATGAGTATTTTATTTTTGTCTTTTATATGGCCTTTTATGTATTTAGTTTTAATGTTTGTATTTTTTATTTATTAGTCATCATTGAATGGGTTTTGAGTTTTTGTATTTTTTTGGTGTTTTACCGCGCACAGAGCCAGTAATGTATAATATTAATAATTTATGTGCAAGTAATGTGTGCTCAAGTCAATTTTTAAAGTCAATAAACATTGTTTGAATATCGCGCATTTAAATGTTGCTAGTTTATTTCCTAAAATTGTTAAATCCAATATACTCATATTATATCGATGAGTGAAACGTCACTAAAATCACAACTTTTCACACAGGAGGTTCGGACCCTTTGCGTGCCAGTTTATCGGCAATTACCTTTCCCAAAAAGCCTGAATGGCCTGGGATCCAAAAGAGCTCTACTGAATTTTGTAGGGCTAGAAGATCAAGTGTGGACTGGCATTCTTTTACCAGACCCGATCTTGTTAAGTGTGTGTCAATAGCTTTCAGTGCTGCTTGACTGTCAGAAAAGAAACGTAGAGTTTTGTTTGTTATTTGTTTTTCAAGAAGGATTTGTGCACCTAGAAGAATCGCATGTATCTCTGCTTGAAATACTGTTGCAAAGTTTCCAAGTGGTATATATTTTATTTTCTCTACTTGAAAAGATTCCAGCACCTGATTGGCCGTCCATTCTGGAGCCAACGGTGAATATACTCCTGTATACTCCTATACTCTGCCATTCTTTTTTTATGTTGTCAGTTTTCATAAAGAGATTTCTCTCTATGAATGACGACTTTGTTAATACTTACAATGACCGGTTATTGTACCAGTACTGATCCATTCATCGTTGTCTAACATGCGTAGTGCGGTTAGAGTAGTATCGCCTTCTATAAACAAAGGAAGGGGCGTAAGATTTAGAAAAGTCTCTAGCGCGGCTGTAGGTGCTGTGCGCATGGCCCCTGTTATGCACATGCATGCAAGACTTTGGACTTTTTGAAGTTGTGCGGTGTCTGACTTCAGTTTTACCCGAGGCCACCACACTATTGAACCAAATGTTAACATTGGTCGAATCATTACTGCTTAGATTCGGTAGATTACTTTAGGAGACAGACCCCATGTTTTACCAAAAGCTCTGCGCCAGAGCGTTCTGATGGCTTTGTTGGTCTATGTCTCAATATGTTTATTGAAAAGAAGTTTCCTGTCCAGGATAACTCCTAAATATTTCACATCAGCTGTGAGCTTTAGTGTTTCATTGAAAAGTGTTGGATTTTTGCTAAGTTCATACTTTATATTATGTGAGAAGAGAACCAGTGCTGTTTTTGAGGGGTTACAGGCAGTTGGTTGTCAATACAACATTTTTCTACAATTCTTAATGCTTGTTGCATAACATTTATGATTGTGTTTTAATCCTTTCCGGATATGAGGATTACTATATCATCGGCAAAGTTAATTGTACATTGTACCCTAAGCTGTTTAGGACTTTAAGTACTTTTCACTGCATTATGAAAAACGGTTTCGACTGATTTCCCTGTTAAGTAAGCGTGTTGCATTTTATTTAAAGGGTTTTTCGTGTAGCGGAGAATGTCTGAGATATCTGTCGCACATTCTTTCGAGTGTTTTAAGTACAAACGATGTATGACTAATTGGGAGGAAGGAGCTTGCTGAGTTGTAATTGTCCAGGTTTAGGAATAAAAACGACTCTAGCCAGTTGCCACAGTTTAGAGATGTAACTCAGTGCTAAACTAGATTTGAAGATCTTGGAGATTAGGTCTAGATAATTTTCACTGAGTTTTTGAAGCATTATTGGATAGAGAACATCCGGTCCTTGCGCCTTGTATGGTTTAAAAGAGGACAGGGCCCACTTTATTTTATCAATTGTCCTTATGGTGGAGGCAAAGCTCCAATTTGGTATTGGTATGAGTCTGATCATTAAAGATGTAGTTTGGGAAGTGATTACTCATCAGATGTTTCAGTGTCTGTGTGTTTTTCCGTGATTGAACCATCGTCGAGCAATACAGTTCCCAACTGGACATCTTTATCTATTGAGAACGCCAGTGTGATTCTAGAGGTTGCTGAGAGCGTCACTTCTTCTCCACAAAAGGTTTTCCAAGAGTTTCTGTGAGCTGTTCTTAGCTCTTTTTTATAAAGTCTTTTTGCCTGAAGCATTTTATCATAGAAACGCTCAGGGCGTGATTTAAAAATGTTTTCTCGCCGCCTTAGAAACCGCCAAAGTGGGTGTAATCTATTATTCTACCACGGTAGTTTATGTTCAGAGCGTGTTTTTCTGATTGAACAGCTTATATTGAATGATTCCGTAAGAACATTTGAAAACTCGCTGGCTAATCTCTCCAGATCATCGACAGTGAGTGGAATGTTCCTAGGAATATTAAAATTATCAGCTCTTTCCGATAGAGATCCCAGTCACATTTTTTCGGGTTTCTATGATCAGTTTATGATATAATTGGCATGTCGGCTTGTAGCTAGGGTAAGGTCAATGACCTCTTTCTTTACTTTTGTTACGAAAGTAGGTTCGTTCCTTACATTTCGAACTCCGTTTTTTACCATTATATTTCCTCTCTTGTTTTCAGAAGAGGAGGGCTGATGGCTGCCCTTTATTTACCTCAAGCGATGTTGAGACTGGTTTGCGTCTTTTGCCACTGAAGTGGATGGGCCTGCAGTCTGAACTGGAGGTTTGGATATGGTCGGTGCGGTTTGTCGAGAGATGGTTTTAAAGGAAGTGTGTTTGTAGTATTGGTATCCATAATAAGTCCAACTAGTATAGGGGTAGTGAGAAGACCACTGCGACAGATACCCTTTTATCGTCAGTAAGGCTAGGCTACTATCGGAGGTAGCCAGATATCCGATAGACACACGTTAGTGACTGATTTATTTAAGACTTCTAGCCATGCAGAAACACACTCTCTCGGCACGGTACGTATGACACCTTAGACTAAGTCTTTTGAGTTGGTCCGCGATCCAACCTTATGGTTGGAAACCCGTTTCTGCAACGATACAGTGGTTCAGGTAGCGGACAAGCCACATCCCTCACCAGAAAGAATAGAGGAATCTCTGTCGGTAAACCGATAACTTCAACACAACATTGACAGTAGAGGGCACCTCCGTCCACAAGTTCTGCTGTGTCTGCATCGCCACGGCCTATCCGCCAGTATTATCATTTAAATGTTTTTATATGTAATATTCTGCATATTGACACCTATTTAAAACATAAATTGCAAACGAAATAGTCCGTCCAATATAAAAGCCATAATTACGACAGCATACAAAATACATACAAATACAAAATACAAAATACGTAGGCAGGTTAAATCATATACACGTCAAAATGTACGATAACACTAATAAAAATTATAAAAGTGGAAATATTACAAATATTTGTTTATTGCCAACCATATTTCCTTTTAACGTCCTGCCCAGAGAGTATGTATGCCAGCAGAGAGGATGCGGTGAGATGGCAACAAGGGCAGCAAAAAGCCAGATTTATTAGCACATGACAACAAATGTGAAGCTGCAAATTTGTCGTGTCGTGTCCCCTCGGCAAGTAAACACACGTATATATACACAAAAGTATATACATAATATATAGCTTTCCAATATATACACAGTGTATGATCGCATTCGATCTGACGGCTAAATGGGGCTGTCGTGCAGGTCAGCCGGATGCAAAACATGCGATAGTGATTTATTTTGGCGATAAGGCCATATAATATGTGAGTTGTCGAACCGAGAGGGAGAGCGAAATCGATAAATGTACAATATATTCTAAATGTACACATAAAATGAGGCGTAAAGTAGAGATTGACTAAATTTGTTCTAAATGATTGGTTTAAAAAAATAATAATATGCAAAATGTGCAATGCTTCCCAGATTTTAATTCAATGCATTATTGATTGTTCTTGCACTATTGTTTTCAGTCGGTACAAAAGCCACAAATGTACTCCGTTTATATGCAAATGGAAAAAGCTTGTTTCATGTATAATGCATGTTCACTTTCTGTCACCGAATTTTCCGGCAAGCTAATCAGCATCGGCCGCGCCGAAAACATCATGAGTCTGCATTTTGCTTATTAATTATGAAAACGATGAAATAATTCAATTTTCAGAGTACACATAAGCACAGAACGTAATTGTGTAACAATGTATACATATATATCTTAGAAGGGGTTTGTTTCCAGTTGATTAATAATTAATAATCATGAAAATATTTTGCGAAATAGAAATATAAATTCATAAATATTATATAATTCTCACAAGCAAGTAAAGTATATTTTTCAAAAAACACCCACAGACCATAATTTTCAAAATATCTAGAAAGTCCATAACGAAAACATTTATCAAAATTTAAAATATAGCTTCCACCCAGAAATAAACACAAATTGACATACCACTCGAATAAACAAACCAATTGATTTTTCATGTTGTCAATAATCGAATCATTTACAGTTCATGCAACGACAACTTCATCCATTTTCAAATATTCACTAATCCACTGTGACATGGAAAATCGGGGAAAAGTGAGATTTTCTATGACGGATATATAGTATATATATATATAGTATTTATATTGAGTGTGTATTGAGTATATAAAATCGAGTGGACTCAAAATGAAATATTACTGTGTATTAAGCTGATTGTTCCAATAAATTGAAGGCATTGACAATTTCGCGTTCGATTGTACATATTTTGCATATATACTCAAAACAAAACGTTTATGGATCCACTTTAGAAGTTTGGAGATATACTATGGATGCAATTAACAGGCATTTTTATCATGTGAATTTTATTTGAACTGTATTTTTTTTTGCAGAAAAATGGGACACTTTCTGTGTGAGTTCCATATAAAATAGCATGAACTTCTATTCTTTGTTGTGGTCCGCGGAGATGATGTAAGAGTAGTAATTATAGACTTTAATGCTATGATTAACTGAGACTTGACACCCAACTATTTGAATGGTAAATGGTTTTATGATCCTTTTTCTTTAAGGGGTTAGGTATGTTACAAAAATCTATTTTTATCTTTTATTTAATTAACTAGTAATCGAAATCGATCGGAGTAAAATTAAAAGCAACATAGCCTTCGGAAGCTCCGCTTTTCGGTAAGATTGACAGCGTGCTTCGGCTATGGATACTTTTTCATCATTCAAACACGATTACCAAATTACGTTTCATCAGCTATTAAGCATTTTATCATTTATTAAGAACTCAGCTAGAAAGAGCTTTTGGAGCGGTTCTTTGGTGACTTTACGCAAAAAATAATGAAAGTTTCAACCAGTTAATTTGGAAAATCACTCCAAAAATACATCTTCCTGGTTCGAAAATAGTCGAGATTGCTGCATTTTTCGCTGCTGGGACTTTCAACGAAAGGATCTCAGCTTTATTACTTTTTATGCACGTTATGAATTAAAAAACTTGGCCGACACAACCACGTGTATGCCCGAATAGAAGATGTAAATCGCATACTCAGAGCTGAAAAAAGCTGACACTGGGACTAGAGAAGCAAGAATTCGCCACAGGCAAGAGGAAAAAGGTGAAATCGACGATTCTATGTAAGTTGAAAAAAATATTTCTTTTGTGTTATTTCAATTTAAAAATTCAATCGCGTTTTTCTCGAAACCGAGGCCCAAACGGCTGAATTTTAATTTTTTTTTTAAATTATTTAATTAATTATAATAAATGTAATATAATAAAAATGAAAATGAGTAAAAATGGGTTTCTAAACTAACCTAACCCCTTAAGGTAGCATTTAAAATGAGAATTTTAACGAAAAAAATCGAAATCATGATTTTTTGAAGACAAAATTAGAATCGTATTTTTGATCCATAAATCTTGATTTTCTTTACTATAAAAATCATAAATCGTAAATTTGTACTCGTGAATTTAAAATGGTTTTTTCGTAAAAATCTAAAATCTTAAATTTTTATGGTAAAAATTTAAAATCATATTTTTATAAAAAATAATAAATTTAAAATTGTAAATTGGTACGGTAACAATTCAAAATGGGGATTTCTTACGGTAAAACTTCAAAACCGATAATTTGTACAATAAAATTCCAAAATCAAGAATTTTTTACATTAAAAAATACAAATTTAAAACACATAAAAAACAAAATATTTAACGGCAGAGCCATAAATGTTCGCCTAAATCCTCAAGAATCAACGATAAGACATTATTTTCGTGTTTTAATGTGTCGTTTCAAAAGTTTCAGGACTATTACGCCAGAATAAACCTTAGAGCACTATATGTATACATCAGAGGTCGTTTCCCTGTCAACCGCCTACGGGAATCAGATGCGGTGGCTTTGATACCAATACTGATAGCGATACAGATTCCGTAGATCACTAAATATAGGAATTTTACACGTGTGTGAGTAAGCTGTACGTACATATATGCGTGCGTGATTATCCTTGAGGAACTGTATTCGGGTTGAAAGGGGAGCTTAGATATAAACGTAATATATATATATACACTATACACGTATTAAATGTACGTTTATATATAAACTCATATCTGTACACAGTGTACACGCCGATGCTTCGCATCCCTTGCGGTAATGTCTTAATAGGGTAAATTGCGTCAGACACCCCTTAACAACCTCATGTGTATATGCATGTTTGGTATTTTTCATTGTCACTTAACATTAGAGTTCTTACGGTACAGTTAAGCGAGACGCGACGCGGTGACATTCCCGGGCTCGCGTGTTAGCGAATCTCAGTATGGATATACGTAGACTATGGGTGGGTGATATACAAACATATGCAAACAATAATAAATTATTATAAATATTTTTGGTTAATGGAGGCGCAGCAACAACACCTGCTGTCGTTTACCTTTGGAATCGCTTTTTTCTTGTGAGCTCATATCCAAAGTGTGTGTTTAAATAATATATTTTAATAGAAAATATTAAAAACTGACAAACTTTGCTAATAACAACAAAACAAACAAAAAAAAAAACATCTCGTCTGTGTTACGATGTGACAGCGTCGCCATTATATAAATTGTATCAATTTGTGAATCTTTATTTTTCATGTTTCTTGTGTCAGCACGTTTCCGTTGATCCCCATTTAAATGGTGCCTCATTTGTTGGTGCTAGTGTAGCCAGGAGATTGTAGCCTATATACTTATACATAGATAATATACATGTTTATTATGTGTATATATGTGAGCTCGCGACCCCTACGCTCGATAATGTCGTGAGATTGTATGTGTGTACGTATATTTTCCTATAAGATGCGACTTGTTCATTCGATGCGCGCAAATCTTTAGATAATGACACGCGGGCTTAGGAAATGGTGAGATTTACACAAGAGCCGTAAATAACCGGTTTAGTTGTATTCGAAGCGATGATATCCAGAGAAATAAATGCTTAACTAGATTTGGTTTTTATTTATTAGGTCACAAATTGAGGACACGGATTTATATATATGTACATTTATTTTAAATTAAACGAAAGTAACCTGTGCACTAGTTGGAATAAGGTTCCGCAACCAAGTTTGGTATCTAGAGACATCAGTAAAGGTCGTTGTCGAAGTGCATGCGCTTCCGGTACGTGATACAATACCGGCAAGACTGATGACTTGTTGTGCATCACCTTCAGTTGCTGGTGGAGCTGTTCTGAAGAGACCACTGCCACCATCACCAGGACAGATTTCGGCTGCTGGCTGGGCTGCAGCTGGGGGATCGGCAGCCACTGCAACGCCTACAGCACAGATATGTGAAGAAGCCGCTGCTAGCGCTGCTGGACATTCAGCTGGTTCCTGAGCAGCTGTTATGGCAACCTGAGATGGAGCTGGAGATGCTGATGTGAATCCATAACTAGCAATCGACAAAGGAGCGGTCACCGTGGCAGCGATATTAATGGGAATGAGATTGGTAGCTGGAAACTGGCGACCGCTTGGCAGGAGAACTAATGCGATATCGTTTAATCTGGTGGTCGGATTGTATTGAGGATGGTTAATGGAGAACACTGAATCAATTCGACGCAATGGAGAGTTGGCAGCAGTACCACTGTAGAATAGAATATTAATTCGCTCCACTCTGCGATAACAAACATAAAATATGGGTTAGACTATTGAACGGAATTGTGTCTGGGTTAAAATGTAATTACTCTTCAGTGCCAATAAAACTGGCTGCTGTGATGACGTGACTGAGTGACACAATACTTCCACCACCCAAGAGCGACTGAGTTGATCCTGCGATGGGAATCAAGAGCATGACAGCATGTTGATTCTGATTGGTTGGAGACTCCACACCATTAATAATACGTGGAATTATTGCCGCAGTCTGAAATGTATTATTATTTATAGCATTTAACTAAATTTTACATTAAACTTTACTTACACAAGCGGACAGCACGCACAAGGCAGCCACTAGTGTTACGAATCCGTTCATAGCTTTAGACGTTTAAACACTAGCACCACAAAAAATCACCTGATACAATAAAACGAACAATTCACGCTATATATACACTATGTTCTACAGACATCGTTATCACCAGGTAATTTGCCGAAAATTACGTTGTTCCGTGTTATTGATAGCGATGTTGGCCATTCATTAGTTAATTTCATTTTTTTGTAACTGATGCTTGTCTCCCGTCCGAATTATTTGTTGTTTTTTGCTATATGAAACCTTGTAATTCGATATTGAATAGCTTAGAATGTGAATTATACGTCATTGAGTATTAATTAGTTGAAACATTGTTGACAGGATTAGAAGAATGTATTTTGTTTAATAAAATGCAGATTATTTTCTAGTTGGTGTTATTGTGTAAGTTAAATTACCCGCAATAATTACTTGTTAATATGTTGACATATCAAGTTATTTTTTTAACAAGTAACATTGTAGCTTGGAATCATAAGTTGTTTTCAATAAATCGATATCGTGGAAGTATTTGTAAATTTGTATTATTCAAGCTGCTTATCTTGCAAATGTTCAATCAATTTCTTTTTGATGTACACGGATATAAACAACGGATGTAAAAGCCTTATGAATTCTTATCAGAATAGTACAATACTGTCTTTAGTCACTCATCGGTAAGTAAAGTTAGAACTTGTATTTTTGTGTCTGATAGACTACTATTAAATGTAATAAAACTAACAAAATTCCGCTCCACAGATTTGACAACAATAAAAATTGAACGGAAAGTAGACGGAATGAATTTGGGGGTAGTTTCGGCTTCAGCATAGCTCAGCAACAGCTGATTAAATATTGTGAAAAGGAGAAGCTACAGCTCCTTATAGGTATATCTACAGAAATAAGTTAGACATAATCAATAAGGGCAATGTACCTACCTTTGTTATTTGTAACAGACAAGAGGTGATTGACATAACTCTTTCGACGGCCGATGTGCCAGGTATCGGTAATTGGAAAATATCATCTGAGGTCATCATGTCTTATGTAGATGTATACGCTTCAATATACACAGTTCGATCAAACTCTCCTAAGACTCGAACAATAATAATAATAATTTTTCTCATAGTGCTATCTTCACAAATTTTGGAAAGGTTTCTCTACCAACCTTCGGAAACCGTTTAAAAAAATATTGCAAAATGACAAATTTATATCTGTTCTGGTGACGAGACATGGTGCTTCCAATACGACCCACAAACAAAGCGACCAAGTGCCAAATGGCTGTCAGAAGGAGAGGCCATATCGCGAAAAATGCTTCAGGAGAAGGCAAAAGTGAAGAAAATGTTCATTTTGTTTGTCATTCTCCACCAAGACTTCGTTCCACCTGGCCAGACGGTCAATGCCGTCTTTTATCTTGATGTTCTGAAGAATTTATTAGCCAGAATTACCCGTGTGCGACCATGATGCGAAATGTGAAAACTATTCCGGTGAATGACCTTTAAAACTCATTCCAATCACTTTTGAATCGCTGTTAACGTTGTTTCGACTAGGAAAAATATAAAGCCATTCGTTTTTTTTATTACACTGTGTAGAATCTGAAGTTGAATTAACTACGCTCAAATATAAGAATGTATGATGTACAAATTGGGAAACTTTTTCAAAATTCCGTACAGAACTCATGTTCTACATATTGGGCCAAACCGGTTTTAACCACAGATATAGAAACGCAAGTCATTGTTATTGAAATTCAGGAGATGTTTATAGTTGTAATATTTTATTTGTACTAATTTTCTATAATTATTTTATTTATAATT
>JANSTU010040371.1:0-11001 GCA_027564075.1 Bolitophila hybrida | reverse complement strand
CACAACACATCCCCGATGGTTAGGAGTCTTAATTTGCCCTGACGCGACTTTAACAACTTTGCAGGGCAAATGCGCATTTTTTTGAGATATCTCTATGCATCGAGATCTATCTTGCTATTTATATTCGGAATTGTGAATAATCAACGCCATCATACACTTATTGTTCTATACAGGGTGCGTGTGTACATGTTAATTGATGACAATAAAGTTCCGTTATTCCAAACCATTAAACTATTTCAGAAATAGGCTATTAATAGCAAGAGGATCCCTAGGGTCATATATAAAATATTGAACGCTAGGGTCATAAAAATTATAGATCCCTAGGGTAATTTAAAATTATTGAACTACAGGGTCATAAATATTATTGATCTTCCGAAATGCTTCACGGGAAATATTTAAATCAAAGTGAGTAGTGATGTCATTAAAAGCTTCAGACTTTCTATTTATAGGCTCAGCAAGTCCATAATTATCTCTATGCCTCCTCAAACGTAAGAAGACATGTGAACGAGTCGTTCCGAACGGGACTTTGAAATCTAAAATAGACAGCAAATTGGGAGCGTAGGTACGATTACATAACACTGGCATTAAGTCCCACAAGGGATTACAGGATCCAATGAGAGGGTTAAATATTTTTTACGACCTAAGGATCAATAAATTTTATAACCCTACATACAACAGAAATCATCGTTTGGTAAAAGTAGCACGGACATACTTGTTCGGTTTGTGCTTAGTCATATTGTATTACGAGCTTGACAGAATCTTCTATTGTATATTATTTTTATTTGTATAATTGTTTTTTTTTTCAATTTTTTTATTGTGTATACAATGACAATGTAATATTGAAAATATTTAAATAAAGGTCAGTTGGGAAGATATGTCATGTCCCTGTTGACGTCACTAAACAAAAAGTCTATGAATTTGTTAATTTGTAGAATGTTGTTCTCTAAACCCGAACTGGTTCGTAAAATTGCGTTAAATATTAGTGTGATGAACTTCAAACCTATTTCGGGCAATTCTTCATTATTTTATTATTTTATCTCGTTATTTTCTTTTTACTGTTGTTAAAAATTGGTTGGTATAACTGAAATGGGACTTCTAGGAATTGTCTAATATTCTCATCGACGATCTGATTGCTATTCGAAGGTGTTTTCTAGATGATTTGCGAACGTTTACGCTTTTTCTTGATTATTTCTCGCCCAATTTGCGCTGCTGATGGATTTTTGTATGGGCGGCATGTACTGTTGCGGCTGTTATTGATTTTTTTTGCTTTCCACAAATAGTAGTCACCAGTTGGTGTCATTCTTTCTAAGAAGTCCTGTATTGATTGGTTCTTAGCAGAGTTCTGCATAACTTTTAAGTCTTTTGTAGCTTGATTAAATAAATTATTAATAAATTTTTCAGAATTGACTTTTTTCAGCAATTTTGCTTCTTATACCTGCGGGAAAGCTAATTCATTTGGGAATGTCTGGTTTTGAAGGAGTTGATTGCCACGCTACCTTTGAATATTTTCACTGAACTGTTGCACTGCACTATCGAGCCCTGAAGGAGTTTTTAAAGATAGTTAGTGTTGATAGTTACTGTTGTTGTATCACTGAGCTTAGATCGAAAAACGTTCAGTGTTCTTGTTGCACAAATTTATTAGACTTGTATACTATGCAAATCTGTAATGCCAGCCGAGTTAGACCACCGTTCAGACATTAGCTTGGAATTCCATCACTGTGGCGATCGTCACCAATAGAGTCGTCGATTTTTGGTCGAAACAAGCTGATTTTATTTTGTCTCGAGCGAAGCGGCGACGGTGTTTTACTAAACGCGATTTAGAGGTAGTTTTTTCAAAACATACTTTGCACAATTTGAATACCTGAATATAGATCAAACACAGATAAGTATCTAATATGAAAGTGTGTATGTGTTGTATGTGTTTTTATTTGTGAAATAGTCACGAGATTGTTTATAGCTGCTCACGTTTAGGACGACTACGAATGAAAGCTGTAGACGGATGACTGGATGTAAAACCCCACGTTTCAATCCTCACACTATACTCCACGATGACCGACGCCATAGACGATGCAAAGTTGTTAGAGTTTACGTCAGGGCTTACTGAGACTCCTAACAAACGAGGATGTATTTGAGTGATAGAGCACAGTAGATCCAATAGACCCGACCAGTCGTGTGAAATCGTAATGGTCAATGAATCCTGTTTGCCGCATCGCACACTGGCCCTATGTCCCACAAGAGATTACAGGATCCAATGAGATGAAGCAGTCAGAATAGTTAATACAATAATAATGTTGTAGCTTCGCTTTAAAATCCAGACTTCTATAAATTTTCCATATGATTTTGAACAAGCCTAATACAGGGAATTATTCCGCGAGGTTGGACATTAAGTATATACGCTCGTCATATTTCTAATCTGAAATACATACACACAAACACCCTTACACTCTTACACACATTCTCACATTCGACATACAAGACGAGCAAAAGGGGATAATACCTTATCTGAATTGCGATGAATTTTGGCGCTCCAAAATCCAAACCTTTTACGTGTTCTGTAAAATATGTTTGAAGTGTATAATTCTATAGTATGACATATATTACATATACCATATATGTACATATATATAAAGTTATATACTTAATGTACATTTTATAATATTTATTATATAAAACATGTATTATGTATATAACATGTATGTTATCTGGCCACCATCGATTTTGTGTCTTCATTTTTTTTCCGTCCGATTAGGCGGTATTTTGAAAGTCTCTTCATTAATTCATCCAAAGAGCTGGCTAATCCGTAAACTGACAGTGATTGAAAGTGTCTGCCATAAGCTATATATAGTTTATTAAATAAACCTAAATTACGCAGTGAATTATTTAGTTAGAATAACGATGATAGTATAGTCATACTTTCTTAAGTGTATATATGTAAATAAATGTGGAGTCAATTGAATGATATGTCGAATATTTTCACAAATAATTAGAAAATGTATTGTAATTTATATACTCGGTACATAAAATAGAATATAGATAGACTATTCGATCAATAATGTTGCAATTTAAACAACACCTCTAAAATATGTTAAGTTCAGGTGCACACATGAAATGGATGCACGATAATGTAATAAATTTGTCATCACAAATTGTGCAGAACTCTGTTTAAAGTGCACGAAGCAGTACATCCGGAGTAAATTATAGCTGTTTAATAGCCCAAAGTAATAAAAGGAGGTCTATATTTTGTTGACTGTATTTATTTTATATAGATGAGCTGAATTTCTTTTGACAAAATAATTCTAGGTTAAAATTGTGTACGAAAAAAACACATTGAGTATGAAATGCTGCGTTGTGAAAGTTATCGACATGTAATTGAATTGTCGGAAAATATTAAATTAATTTCCGCGAAAAATAAATACAATAGTACATTGTATAAATAATTATAATACGAATGCGTCCGTTTCTCATATATGAAAATCCATAAAGTTTAATTATTCTGTTCTTAATTCAGCAAAAAGAAAGTCATGATATTATTCGTTTGTATGAAATTCCACGACTACAAGCATAAAGCAATTCTATATAATGACGAACTCTTGTTTCTTTGGCACACATACAAATATTCTATATACGTACAATTGCATTTATATAAGCATACACGCGAAAATAAATCTCTGGCGCATAATAATAGAATATATAAAGCATGAGAAAACCCAGCAAGGCTTGGTTTTCAAAATTAAGCTGTAGTGTTCTTGCATACAAATGTAAGCACTATAAAGTTTTTCGCACAGAGCTTTCATCGAATTAAAGTTGTAAAGTACATGAAGAAGCTTTGTATAAGATATATAATATACTATGCGTAAGCGTATACTATACACATGACATAATAGGTATATAGCCATAATTATGGTATATTCTTTTGTATAACAATAGCTCAGATATTAGATTGTGTATAATTATACGATTAAGTGTTTCAGGTACCACGAGAGCATATGAATATACAATTAGATTCGCACGCAGTTATATTTATATAAATGTAATCTTCAAGACGGCTCTGCTCCTTGACATCGGGCAAAATCTATCAGTTTTTTTTATTTATTTATCTAAAAAAAAGGTTTAGCACACAACCATAGTTGTTGGTCTGGACTTCTTCTGCAAAGCTTTTTCCTTTGCTTTATATAGGGGTTTCATGATATTTTCTAGTTTTAATAGACATAATTGAATCGCGATTATCCAGTGCTTAAATATGTTCTCTAATTCTGTATTTATTTTTTTCAGGTTTATCCACAATTCACAGAAATTTCCAGAGAGCTGTTTCCCAGCAGGTTAGCATAATAAATTAATTTTTTATTATTCGAGTGAATATTCAATTATATATATAATATTTAAATTATCATTACTAGTTTTATGTGTACAATCAATAAATAATAATAATTTGTACAAATCAGTTAATTTATTAAAATTATTATACAATAATTTGGAAATTTGGAATTCACGTGAACCCAAATCCCGTTTCTTCAAAATGTCGCATTTTATTTGAAAGAATAGATTTGAGTCTATCAAAATTTTTGTAGCCTTTCTTAAGAGTATATCCGTAAAATATGATTTTTTTAGTACATTCACTCATCGCTCACTTTTCCTAAATTGACATATTTGAATAATTTATTTAAGCAATTTAATTTTATTTTTTTTTGATTTAAGTGTATTTATTATTTGTTTCCATTCCAGACATAACTTTTGACCAAGTTAATATTTATACAGACATATGTATATCAATGGAAATATACCTAAACTACTGACGAGAGAATTTATTTGATTCCATCAAAATGAAAATAATATTAAATTTTATGGAGTCATCAATTTTGAATAACATTTTTTTTTATAATTATTTATTTTCAAAACCATAAGTGACACAAATAGAAACGAAAAATAGCTGTTTCAGAGCAGAAAAAAAAATTAACATGACAATGGTAAAAAATTAAAATTTCCAATTTTCCATTGATTTTTTTTTTTTTAAGTGACGTCAACAGGGATAATTTCCTCAACTGACCTTTATTTTTTCAATAATTATAAAAATTGCCATCAAAAAAACTAATTAAAAAAAAAACAGTTATACAAACTAAATAAAACTATAAAATATTACAAAAAAAAAAAAAATAATAAAATAACAAACATATATACATAAAATTACATTAAACATTAAAATTTCAAGACAATAAGGATTTAAATCAAAAAATATCTGTCAAGCTCGTACTACAAAACGACTAAGAACTAACCGAACTAAGCTGTCCATGCTGTATTTACCAAACCATAATTACTGTTGTATGGTTCGCTCTGAACACATACTTGTACAACTATAATAAATAATTCAGGATTAGTTTAAAGACCGTGATATTCTCCGAAATGCTTCACGGGAGAGATTAAAATCAAAGTGACTTTATAACATATGTCATGCCAAGAAAATGCACCCCAAACAATATTGCTGCCACTACTGTGTTTTACTGTCTTCTGAGAGTTACTCTTGGCCTTTAGAACGATACACAAAGGTTCTGCCATCTGGTCCTATCCTATTAACTTTGGTTTCGTCACTCCATATGACGATTTTTCCAAAATTTAATGGAATTTTCTTTATGGGCTCTGGCGATGTTTAATCGTTTTGAAATATTTTTTTTGAGAGCAGTGGCTTTTTTCTGAAAATGCGCCCAAACAATGTTCCCTTGATCCTCCTTTCCCCAATTGTGCCAATTTTAAGTAAATTGTAATATAAATGGATGTCCACTTAAAATCCACTTTCTAAACAAAATAGTTTTAAAACAGTTAAATGTATGCGTAATTTAAGTTTTTGTCATTTATATGTTTAGGGAACAGTGGTGACTCGTGCTTCCAATCTCTATTTAATGATGCCAACCCGCGAAATGAGCTTCCGTTAAAAAATGCGAATGTTCTTTAAAAATAAGTCAAAATAACAAAATTGTACAAAATACCTCGGGGCGAGCGAACGTGTGGTCAAAAACCAAAAATGTGTACGAAAGTCTGCGGATGAGCGTCCGTTGTATAAATTACAAAAAAAATGCGAATGTTCTCTGAGTGTAAGTCCGCGATGTAAGTCCGGATGAAAGTCCTAAAAAATGTACGCGGTGCGAAAGTCCCATCACCTATCAGAAATAAATTCAATCTAAATGTCCATTTAGACGCCAGATGGCTTTTTCTTATGCCAAATTCTGATACTTATGCTGACTTAAAAATAATGTGATTTATTTTTTGTCACCATCCAGTTTCTCGTTTCCTTTAAAGTTTTTGAGTAATTTGGGTTCGTGGGTTCTCGTTGTTCTCTATAAGGCATTTTCGCCATATAATGTTTTTCAAAAAAAAGAAACCCTTTTTAAAAAGAGTGTGAAACAGTCATGTAGTTAAAATAATGATTTGTTTGTTTTTTCATTCAAATGAAGACGTTTCTTACAAAAGGTTCTACAAAAAAGTGAAGCATTTTAAAAGATTTTTTTTTTGGAATAAATTGTTTTATTTATCAATAAAAAAACTAATATTATATCGGCAAATAGTATTTATTTATAAAACATAAATGAATTAAGCGGGCTGCACTAAATTTTTCCGATTGAAACTGGAATCAAAAAAACCGAGGATATTGTTTTGACGAACGATGACTTACTATAATCCATAATAATGCCGCTGGACTAAATTTACTGAAGTATATACATTGTAAAGGGGTAAATCAACATCAACATACTTTAAAATAAAGTTATATATTATATGTAGTATAATAAGCTTATTGACACATACAACAGACGCGCATAACACAAACTCACATAAAATGCCTATGGGAGAACACAAACAATAACGCTTTGTTTTACGATGCCATATAACGCATGTTGTGCTTGCTCCCTTTTATATGTATCACTCGCTTTTCATTATAAATGCCCGCAGCCGGTTGCCATATTCCGATAAAATAATAAGCTCGTTCACGCTCACAACGAGCTTTTTCTATTAGGCAAATATTTACTGTTTTATGTGCGTACGTGCGACTGAGATTGTGTGCGGGCGGTAGTGTGGTATTTCTTTGTTCGTTGATGTTTTAGTAAAAGGATTTAGCAATTCAGCTTTAATGTACATATGTTTTGAGCACATGTGTGATGCTCTAATTACAAGCATGATTTGTCATTCAATTGTTTGGGACTGTTAATATAACGAGGACATATATAATATATTATATATATAAAAGTTGACAGATGTAAGGAAATAAAACTGTATATTTGCTGCTTAGCACTAAGTGGTACCAATATAATTCTGTATATGCTTTCCTGTCACGCTTCTACGATTACTTTGAACAAAATTTGATTTAATATCTTTTAAAAAAAGTTTTTTTATAAATAGATTTGCCTGTCTGCATGGAGAAACATTCACACGCCTTCCTTCTTGAAAGCAGCGAGCCAACAATTTTATATACAAATAAAAAACTTATTTTATCTTCCTATTTTCAAACTATGTCGAACATAAATCAATTTAACACTATACGTAATAATAAAACTTATTATTCCATTGTCATATCAGAGGTAAATATTCCCTGTGGGTTACACCGTAATCCTCCCTCTATACCTATCGAAATTCCATCCGAAATCGATCTGAGATAATTTATACGTGCGCGCACAGAAAAACAATCCCGATTTACGACCTATCAGCACCTGGTCTTACTTTACATCAGTTCTATATACAATAATAAATGTATGTATGTATACATAAAAACTCATGCGGGATTGAGGGCTTATAATAAATTGCTGATGGCGCAGTGAAGAGACACTCTCCCCTCGATGTTGCGTACTTTGAAAGCACTTGTATATTGCAATGTATATAATTGTGTTTTATTTTTTATTCAGAATGTACATTGGAGAAAGAATGTGAAATTTATCGCCTGTAAAGAAGTGTGTTTTTACTGTATGCATTGTAAATAAAATCCATTACCCCGCTATTTAATTTAATGATGTTGGATGAATATATAGGAGCTTTTTGGAGATAAAGTCTAAATTTTACATATAGGAATACTTGCAAATGAATGTTTTTCTGTGTGGTTTTACTAGTACTAAAAAGTTATAAAATATGTATTTGGTGTATTTTCAATTATTGTTAAGTTTAATGTTTACTAGTAATAAAAAAGTTTATTAGTTTTTCACATGTACTAAAAATGTGTTTGATCTAAAAATGGATCAAACAGTAATAAAAAGTTTTTTTTTTCATTTATATCTTAATTAATACTAAATTGTATTTATTATAATAAATGATATTTTTTTTTAATTTAGCTAATCAAAAATATTAAATAAGTATTTTGTGAAACTTTTATTTATTTTTTTTTGAAAATTCAGCCGTTAAGACCCTATTTCCTGTGACCTCTCAGAAACAAGTGCTCTCGTCGTTGTCACGATAACTCATGACAGCTTCATCTGGAATTAAAAAACCAACGATTTTCTGTTAGTAGATGCGTATAGCTCGTGCTAGAACAAAGTAAATAAAAAAACAAAATTTGATTTTTTGGCGGAGTTGATAGGATGATAGGATGATAGGATGAAGCGACTTCTTGATTGCTTGCAGAAAAAAGACGGTCCGGATGCGCTTTCTCTACACTTGTTATTTATGTTTTGGAAAAAGAGATTTGTCACAAAAGCTGCTTACCGGATCATTCAAATATTTCATAACAGATAATAATGAGGTAGATCTACGAACTTCGACTTTTTTCTTCAAGCTAAAGAGAAATTCTTGATTCTCCAATTTGGAAATAAAAATTTGAGAATAGCATCGGCAAGTAAATTAAAGTTTTGGCGAATATGACTATATTCAATTTTATCCTAAATGAATGTGACTATGAATATGACTTTCAAAAATCACTCACGATTTTCTCCTAGACTTTTGATTTTTGTTCGTAAAAATTCAATTTGAACGAGATAATTTAATTATTATTTGAAATTAGATTGAGGTGTGATTATTGTAAAATTTTGACTAGCAAATTAGTCTAGTGTGCTCGAATATAACTTTACTGAAATTATGTATACATTTCTAACCAATCCTTAGTGGCCATGCTAAATTATTTATTTCATTAGGGTAATGAATTAGTAATTTATAAATAATCAGCGCCGATTGGGCGTGTTTGAGGAGACTAAAAAATTAGTTTAGAAAATATGTTAAAAAAGTTTATGTCTATAAAATCCTTCAAAATAGTCTAAAATTAAAAAAATATATTTAACAATATTTTAGTATTTTTTGAAAAAAATACAGTTGAAGGAATCCAAGAATAAATCGTAATAAAAGATTTTAAAAGTTCGCAAAAGCCAAAAGGTAGTTTTTTTGTTTATGAATAAACAGAAAAATGTCAAATATATATACCGTATGATTTGGCATAATGAGATTATTGAGTTGGAGTCAAAGGTCATTTCGCCAAATAGACATACAGTTTCGCATTGAAGTGGCATGGCTTTTTGTAAAAGTCATTAAGTCATAATATTGTCACTCCAAAATTGAATACGGGTACAGGTTTCAGAGCTTAAATGATATTAAAAAAATTTATCGTGTCAAGTGCCTTACGAAGGTGCTTGCAGATGCGAATGTACCTGGTCAGCATCGATTCCAAGGTATTCCAATGGTAATACAATAGCAAGTACAATTCTTTCTTCTCGACCTCTTTAACATAATTTTGTACCGGCGAATTCTTGACCTTTAGGACAATTTTTAGACATACTGGCTTCATCTTCATCGCTCTTGCTATGATCCTGGACCTCTCCGGAATCTGCATCGGTAAAATTATTATTTTCTCCCTCACTTACGTCACTGTTAATTATTCGGAGCGGAATGTGTCGCTTTCTCTCTCGTTCGTTAGAAAAAATACAATTTATACTTAGATACTCAAGAAATTATACTTTCTTATGGTATTTGAAAATGATTATATCTCATGTTCAACAAAAAAAAAGTTTTTTTATTTAATGTTTGCTAATCTGGATTTCTCGAGAAATATCGAAATAATTTCGAGATTTGGATTTTCCGAATTGCTCGGTAAAAAAGTCGACAATTTCCCAAGAATTCCCGAGACCGAATTTTACATTGTGTACACTTGTAGATACACATCGATTACATAGTTTTCTACATATATAAATAACGCGCGTGCACCAACCATAAACTACATACCCATTTTAAAGTACCATTTTAATTAAATTCTTTTTCTGCAGTTATCTTAATGTATAGTATATAGTACAAAAGGTTTATATAATATATACATGTATAGTATATGTTTTGTGTGCTTCGTATAAGTTTATATATAAAAGTAGTATGGGCTTAATGATGAGTAAACCCGAGCTTTTCTCATAATTGTATAAGCTTTATAAAGCAGCATATAGCACTATACGCTCACGTAAAAGAGCGTATAGTGCTTCGTTTCGCAGAAACGTGAGAAAACAATTAAAAATGAGATGTAAGGTATATACATTCATATTGTATAATACACACAATCTTGTACTATAAAGCAAAATATATATAAACACAATATTATAAACTATATTAAATTATATAGTTACTATATATAAATATATTTATATAATAAAAGCAAACCATCATCTCACTTTGTCTTTTTTTGTGTCTGCAGGACGATGACGTACTTGAATTAGAGCAATTAAAAAAGCCAGCACAGACGAGTGCTAATCAATATGACCAGATTTATCCGCCGGCATTCGTTGAAGAGGAATCATTCGTGCTACCGGCACAGCCGAGCAGTAATGATGAAGTGGCTGCCGCCGGACGTGCTGCTGTTGATGAATTAGCAAATTTCGGTCAGAACGAAGGGGTCGAAGAGCAGTTGCATCGTGTAGCTCTTGAAATTGGAACCAAGGACTTTACAACTATGCCAGTACACGAAGAGTCGCAGAGCTCGCATCGCGATGTCGAGGTCACTAATGCCGCAGAAACCGTACAAAGTACAGCAAAGGTAACTAACATATTGCCTGCACTTAGTGTTTT
>JANSTU010040360.1:0-11005 GCA_027564075.1 Bolitophila hybrida | reverse complement strand
ACAATAATAATACCGCAATAAATGTGCAAGCAGTACCTCCCGATGTTGTGACAGAAAATAGTTGCTTCATAACGCACGTACAAAACATTTGAAGTGCGTTCCAAAATAGTTGCTAACTTCTAATAACTTCTAATACTCAGTATAATTTCGCCATTTCGTCCAGATTACTTATAATTAATTTTCAGGAAGATCCTAATTTTTGTAATTCACACATATTGGTTGTTATCCTATAATGTACTAATATGTTCTTCTCGTTTCGCTAAATATACTCGCGTATATTTAAGGCCGCTCAATAATAACACTAGGCACGAAAATATTTTCTGTTTCATATTCCATTATCAGTTTCTTATGGATTTTGGCACGCTAAACTCGAAAATGACAGTAATTTATTTTATGTTATTCTCTACTCACTCTATTCTCGATTCGCGTGGAATTTGGATAGCGGCGCATCTTTACATAAATGTAAACCCGTGTCGAGAAGTAACGAAAATCTAGGTTAAAATTAATCACGTCGTCTTGTGTGTATACCCGGGATCAACCTTAAACTTTTGATGTTTAAAAAAAATAAATATGCATGCACAGCTTTGCTAGAACAAATGTACGCGGATTAAACGGTGGGCACCGAGTTCGATATGCCATTTATGTCAATTAATTATTAACGATTAGGTTTATTATGATATTCTATACATTACAAAACAAATCTCACAGATGACACATGAAATTAGGCAAGCCAATAATTTTAGAGAGTAACTGACGGATTGCTATGTTTGCAAGCAAAAAGAAAGGCTTTGGAAAATTCGATGGGATTGCCCGAAAACAATCAGCTGATGGTCTTACGATTCCAGTTCTGCATTCCAATGGAATTCCTTATCCGAAATGTTCTGATGATAAATGTATCATAACAAGAATTTGGCAAACAAATGAAACCCGTTTTTATAGTAATTTTCAAACGGGAAACCAGCCGAAACTTCTGACCCGAATCGAAAAGAACGATTTGGTAAGAGACCTTGCAACTGGAACTTGCATCTTGTATGAATGAACGACACTTTTTGGGTGAAGGTGTCAGCTCTTCATACTACCAGGCGCGGAATAAGCCTTACGCAAAATATTATGCGAAGGCAGACAACATATATTTTTGCATAACAATGCATTGAACAATTCCAGACATTTTGAGATGAGAATGCAGCTGCGATTTTATTTCGGATGGTTGTTTCAACAATAGTAACCCGAATACATGACGATTATTCGTAATTTACTCAAGAATCATGCAAACATTGGTATGAAATCATTTTGTTATTTCCTTTTCTAATGCATGCCTCTCTAATAGCAGAGGAAGATCCTGAATCATTTTAAATATATTATTATTAATTATAAAAATCGATTAAATATGATTTAAAATCGAAATAAATAGAATGAAATGAAATGAAAACGTATACAAAACGATAAATTAAGATTGTTTTGCTCTTTCAATCATTTAAATTCTGAACACATCAGTAAATTCAAACTTGAGATATGATCAATAATGTGGGACTACATTCGTTTTTTTTTTTATTTTCGTGATTAGCGGGCCAAAATATATAAGAATTAAAAAGTCGGATATGAAAAAATATAAAATAAACTCCAAAACAACTCACTTAAAGACTTCAACAACATTACTAAAAGTTAAAAATGTTTGTTCTTATAGCTCTACGTCACATGTGTAAAACCTCAATCCAATGCGAGGATGACATGATCTGTGCCTCAGACAACGCTACCAAACAGTCGACCGGGTTCAACCGCAACACGAACAGCATGCCAACGATTATGGTTTGCCTGTGTGACGAAGAGAATGGCTATACTGAAGACGTCGAGGACAACCGATGCAATGGTAAGTCACAAGACACACGAAAAAAAAAACTAAATATTCGTTACCGGAAAACATAAATATAAACCTAATCGTAATCACTAAATTCAAATGACCCAATTCTTGTAAACTTTGCAGGTGCCGTTAAAATGGTGACTGGCTCAATGGCTTCGCTGGGAACGCTACTGATTGGATCGCTTTTAGCCACTAAACTTTATCATTAATCAACGAAAATGCTATTTTTTTATATATGAATTGTTTTTATTATTTATGCATTTTGCATTTACGTAATATTTGTATAGTGTAATTTCTGTATAAGCGCACCAATGTCAAAAAAAACCTTCACAACAAATCCCCTCCTTCCGCCCGATCACACTGCACACATATGTATATCAGTAACCAAAATTACGTACGTGTATAATTTACTAAAGTACCTTCACAACATTCTAAATCCAGGCGGATAAGAAAGCACCATACAATTAAATACAAATACACACACACACATATATAAATAAGTTGTATAGTTGTACAAATTTATTATGTATACACCACCGGAGTACATAAACACCACACAATGTTGCCTTATCACCATTTATATCATATAATTTATGTTGCCTTACAAAAAAAAGCAATTACAAATACAACACCATTTCTATTAAATACTTTACAATGCAAAAAAATATTAATTATTCTATACGCTTCAAATTTCAAAGGCATTTTTTTCACAGCGTCTATAGATATCTTTATATACAAATATTTTAGCTATATAAACTAACTGAAATAGATAAATTATATACAACAATTCAAATTAAACCATAGAACATTTAACTAGATTGTACATTTCCACAAATAGGCCGAGAACATATATAAAGTATGCAAATAATAATACACACTGATGTGTTGGCACAAAAATCACTTCACAAACCCCAAAAACCCCCCCTTCCAAAATATAGAAAAACCAAATTCCGAACGCTCTACAAAACAATATATTAAATACTATTATATAAATTTTATGTATATGTATTTTTCTATAGAAAATAAATGTTGTTAGCTTTATTTATTATATTGTACCTTTTTGTCTGCGTGTCATTTAACAATCAAAACTCAAACGAAACGAACAAAAATCAATCAATCAATCAAAACTTAATATAAATGTTTAGCCCAGGAAATTTATGTATAGTTGAGCCTCCATTATATATGTAATATAATCGAATAAATGTTACTATATGTCCCACAATACAAAATGTACTCAAGTTTTAATTTTCAATAAATAAATTTTAAAAAATACTCGATTTTTTTCAAAGCTTCTAAGACCGACGCAGGCTTGCAGAAATCGTGACCAGTCAAAACAATTTCTGCATGTATGTAGAACGCGTGCAGAAAAGTATGCATGTAAAGGCTATTAGAATTAAGTCCAAAAAAGTTTGAAGGGGTAATTTCTGCATAATTGAATCGACATCATCTTCGAGACGATGTGAAAAAAGCAAGCATCGTCAGCGTAGTTTTAGGAGTAGTTACAGGATTTTTTATTACATATTTCACACTTTACTCTATATTTTTATATCGTTTTCTCTAATAAATTTAAATATTGCTTCTAGTGTATTACCGGGAGCAGGTCAGATGCTCGAACGTTCATTTCGAACCTTTTTTCACGAGACTGGCGTAAAATATAAAAGAGTGTCAAAAAAGTCTTGCAGGCGCGTAGTGCTAGTTGTATTCATCACATCGAGTCATGCTTGTTGGAAAGGTCTTATCGCGCTAACACAGTTTGTTGTTTTTTGGTTCAGTCGTTCGTGGGTTATAGCGTCGCAAACATGGAGCAAAATAAAGAGAAAATCCGACATATTTTACAGTACTTCTACGACAAAGGCATCTCAAGCCAAAAATTGCGACAAAATCGCTGAATTGGTCGAGACTGACCGGCAAAGTAGCAGCCGTAGCATCTACCCAGAGCTGGGCATGAGTAATCAAACCGTTATAAACCATTTGAGGAAGCTTGGATTCACAAAGAAGCTTTGACCGTATCAACGCATGCGACCAGTTTCTGAAGCGGATGGTGACTGGCGATGAAAAGTGGGTCACTCGAAGAGCGGTGGAGCCCGGATTGACGACCAGGAGGTTCTGCTGTGTGTTTGGTGGGATTGGCAGGGAATCATCCACTATGAGCTGCTCCCCTATGACCAAACGCTCAATTCGGACCTGTACTGCCAACAACTGGACCGTTTGAAGGCAGAACTCATGCAGAAGAGGTCACCTTTGATCAACAGAGGCCGAATTGTCTTGCATCAGGACAATGCCAGGCCATACACATCTTTGGTGACGCACCAGAAGCTCCACGAGAGATGTTTGGTGAGTTGTAGACACACCGATTGGAATCTTTGAAATGGCAATTTGCTCTCCGAGTTTTTTTGCCAATAGGGGAGCGATCTTCTATAAGAGTGGCATTATGAAATTTGCATCTCGTTGGGAACTAAAAAACGACGCATATTTGACTTAAATCGGATTATTGTAACCAATTTTATAAATAATTGAAAATTGAATAAAAATAATTCCTAATTTTTCATTTTCGCGCATCTGAAAGTTTGAGCATCTGAGCCTGACCAGTTGCTCCATCCTCATTGCACGAGCTTATTATATATAACGAATATAAATGGGGGATTATAACCGTTGGAACTGAGTCAAACAAGTAAACGCCACCAGTCCACATAGTGGTTTATCGCCAATGATGATGACGTGCTGAATGTGATATCTTAACAGATTATGGTTAGATACAATTCGACTGAACGTAACTATCCAATTTTTCAGCTCAGTCATTACCCGTTATACCGCAGTGCGCAGGAATCCATAGCAGTAATAATTCATGGTTTATTTATTTAAAAATGCAATGTGAAGGGGAAAATTATATAGTCTTATTTAATGTTAAAGTCTAATTATGTTGTTTCTGTTTAAGTTTAGCATAGCGCTTCGGCATTCGATGAGTAGTTTAGATGATTTGGCGGATATTGGTGATTGAGTTTGGAGTGATTTAATTATAGTGTTTGCTATTCCTCAAAGATATTTCTGGTAGCTTCAACCTAAGATGACTTTGGGGTGTCTATCAAATTTAGCTGCATTGTCCACAAGACCTTTGGTAGCACGGCGCGATATCAGTCAAACAATAAACGTTCTATGGGCATTAATAATTACGGCATTATTGCCCATGGAACATTTATTGTTTGGCAGTTCTTCTCGTTCAAATTGAGCGCGAGCGACATCAGCGTACTCACGCAGTCACATACCGTATAATATATATACATAATCAACACTCACGCTCCCTCAGCACAGTCTCGATGACCCGAATCATAAACGAAAGCGCGTTCGGCAGTTATTCGCATTTACGTATGTACTGTTGTACTCAACAACTGTCATGAAGTATCGACACCCTGCCGGCGCGATACTCCATAAAAGTGAGTATAATTTTTACATTTTTAATTCAATAAAATTTTATTAATTAATTTTTAAATTATTATTTTATTATATTTTTTATTTTGTTTTTTTTTTAATAATAATTTTTATTATTTCAGAATCTCAAGTGCATTTTAAAATTAAATCCTTAAAAAAATACATATTTAATTTAACAATATTAATAATACAGATGCAAAAATAGAGCCACGATGTCTGTACGAAATGTACATATATTTCAGGGCATTTTTAGTGCAGAAAATGTCTGTAAAATGCTCTTTGGACAATTGAGCTACATAATTACATTAAAACAAATTAACAAAATTCAGTCACACAGAATTTTTTAGTGCGAGAAACCCGGGCGTTTGCTTTATGCTTATGTCTTATGGACATTTTTGCCTCTAAAATGTTCTGTGGTAAATTTAGCGACATAATTCTATTTCAATTGTCTACAGAGACATTTTTAAGGAAATAATGTCTGTTTGACATTGCTCATAAATGTATGTGCCTGTGTGGGCAAATTACAGACATTTTATGAGCACTTTTGCAAAAAAGTTTAACGGAATACTTCTGTAGATTCCAGCTCCATAATTGGAAGTGTGAGTGCTGTCAATTGACCGTTGTACTTGATTTCATTCAGTTCTCTGATGCTTTATCGCAACTGGTGATTGGGGCCTAGGATTCCATTTGAACCCATGAAGTTTATCCTTCTACATGCCGCTGCCACATACATTTATTATCAAATGTAATTCCAAGGTAGAAAAGTGTACATTACTTTCACTTCATTTGCAATAAATTCACCAATCTGACTGGTATACAGATTGTACAACAAAGGTGACAGTACAGAGCCATGTGCTAATAAGCACACGTTTTTCAAACAACGCCACTATTCTTTGACAAAGGATTCGAACTAAATTGGCTGCATACTGTTGCGTTGATAGTTTTTGTATGTATATTGGTTGTCCGTATGAAAACATTATTTTCTAGCTCTCGTAAATTAATAACTTTAGTCAGCAAGTACATAGATGTCGCTGCATGCTTTATATATGCGAAAACATACGGAATTGGGACTGGCGTAATAAATTATGCAATACAACACAATATATATTTTGCGTCGGGCATTGAAATGAATGTTCGGCCGCATGAATTATCCTACGGGAGCATATGATAAATTGTGTTGTGTTTTAAAACGCCAAACTGATTTTAATTTTGTTCATTGATTTATTACGCCAGTCCTAAATTAACATTCGAGCACAAACTAAATACATATGTATTTAATTTTGTCCGGCCCAGATGCTCGAAAATCAAAAATTGGGACTGGCGTAATAATATATGTTTAAAAATTAAAATCAGTTTGGGTTTTTAAAACACAAGTTACCATATTATATATATTTTACCTAAAAAAAACTTTCGAGCATCTGACCTGCTCCCTTTAATTGGTTCGAGCATCTAAGCCGGATACCAAACTTAACATAATATGAAAATTTAGTTTTAAACTGGCGCATAAAACACAAGCAAACGAAAAGTGGTGGAGGCGACAGAGGTGTGAAAGTCAGCCTACCAAAAACGTATAGATTTTCAGTATTTTTTTTAAATGTACTTTGTAATGGTGGGTCGTCGCTGTTTTTTCTACAACAATAAAAGTGAACAACACTTTAAACATGACCAAATTTGACAATGACGCTATGTCCACCAACGCTAAGTAACGTTTTCCTTTGTAATTACTTTAATATTTTTGGAAATATATGATTAATATCCATATTACTAGAATATTTAGTTAGTTATAAGACCTCACGCGCAAATCTCTATATTAAAATAGACAGGTCTATATTTTGCGATTTGAAATTAAAAACGATCAAAAGTTAGTTATCAAACAAAAAATTGAGTGTTTTGACAGGTCTGAATAAATCTAATTCGAATGTAAATAAGTATATACCATATAAAATATTTGGTGGTCTATGTTTTTATTTTTACTTCTATCCAATAGTTGAAAACCTAAGGTAGACCCGGGACAAGTTACGCTTGAAATGATCATTAATTATCGCCCTTAATGGAAACCAGCAAATTTTCTTCATTGTGCAGCTGTCAAATGAGTATCCAAAATCGATCGCCACACACGGTAAATCTAACGTTGCTAGTTTCGTATATGTGGATTTGTAATCTAGGCCAACCAGTGAAAAATCTATAGTTTATATAGTTTAAGTTGTAAAACTGAAAGATCTTGGAGTTCAAATTCAACAGTACAAATTATGAACCTATTATACTAATATTTGAACGGAAATAATAAGATAGAAATATTGAATAATATATCTATAAATATTATATAAATACTGACCAAACTGTTAACGTGTTAATTCAGAATAGAAAGGTTACGTCAGCTTAAATGCAGTACTGACTGGACTTATGGACGACATCTTTTGCAATACATTCCAAACTTAAGATGCGAAAAGTGTGACATAAAATAAGTTTTGTCGATCCTCAAGGATAATATCAAGATAATAACGGGATTTAAAATGTACCACAAATTGATTATTTACTGGGCTTAGCTGTTCGAACGTAGGACTGGCGTCATAAATTATATGTAAAAAAATAAGATCAGTTTTGCTATTTAAAACATAACACAGTTTATCATATATATTTTACGCCAGTCACGTACAAAAATGTTTGAGCAAATTAACATTCGAGCATCTGACCTGCTCCCTATTTACTTACTTATTTCCTGTTTTCGTGAATTTGCAATATATGATCAACATCTTTTTTACTTATTCGAGCATATCAATAATATAATTGATAGTGGCAACACCAACATTGAACTACCGCTTATATATAAGCAACAACTTTTTCACTCTATCATGGTGGGACGCTGACATTTAATATAAATCTGCAATCTGTCATTTTTTTCAAACTGTTTACCGGTCCGTCGATTCTACAACGAACAAATGCCACCATCTATTTCACAACATAACATTTTTAATTATTTTAATATTTAACTCTTATTTATACTTACGCCGACACGCTTAACAGTACTATGCGTGTTTGGCGTGTCCTTTAGATCAATTCGTACTGTTTCTTTTCAATTTTTATAACCGAAAACTAAAATGGAACATTTTACACCAAAGCGCGACGATGGAATTGAGAAAGAAGTGTGTTTTAATAAACTAGATAAATTAACCGCTATTTCTAGTCCTAAGGTATGTGCGTATTTTAACTAATATGTTTTTTGTGTTTAACAAAATTCAATTTTTTAAATATAATTAGGCACCTACTATCAAGGATTTCGGTATTCACAAACCGATCAGTAATGGAGCTTATGGCCAGGTATATTTGGGCTACAAAATCAACGACACCTCAAAGTTGTACGCAATTAAGGTTTGTATTGCATTCTATTTTGTTTAGGAATATGTGCTAATTATCCACCATTGTTATATTACAGCGACTTCAAAAGTCCGTGATGATCAACAAAAACATGGTTTCGCAAGTGATCACCGAGCGCAATGCATTGGCATTGTCGCGAAGTCCATTCTGTGTGAGTCTATATTATTCTCTACAGACTGCTTCATACATTTACTTGGTAAGAACTATGAGATTATTTTTATTTATTTTTTTTTTCGCTACAAAGGCTGCAGAGCCTTATACATTGTGTAGCTAACAGATAATTATTCTTTGAGAAGTTATTCTTTATGTAATGGAATTGTATTCACACGCAGGTCATGGAGTACATGGTTGGTGGTGATCTTAAGTCCTTGTTGGCTGTGTCTGGCTACTTTGACGAGGCGGCCGCCAAGTTCTATTGTGCCGAAGTGACGCTGGCTCTTCAGTACCTGCATAGCCACGGCATAGTGCATCGTGACATAAAACCTGACAATATGTTAGTTTCTGCGTCTGGACACGTGAAATTAACCGATTTCGGCTTAAGTAACATTGAATTGAGTCGAGGTATATATATTTTCAATTCTTTATTCTTTATAAATTCTAATCAGTATCTTCGGTTGATAGACTTGGAACTTTCTGACCTGGTGAACGGATCGCCCAGCCTCAATGCACGAACACCAGGGCAATTGTTGTCGCTCACGTCACATCTTTCCTTTGGATCGGTAGAGAAGAAACAGCAAGCTAATGTTACATCTAGTTTAATGCAAGCAATGAATCGTCAAAGTATGTTTTTTTTTAATTGAGTACTCGTAAACATTTGTAATAAATATATGTTTTATTACAGAATCACCCGAAAGTGATCTGGACAGTTCGAATCAAAAAAATGAAAGTCATGTGTCTGGCGTTTCCCCTTTTATGTCGGCTGAAGATATTAATGTGTCGTTTATTCGCGACAAAGAGACAACTGTTAATGTAATTCATATTGATTCAACCTGTTCAAGGCTAAAATATTTTTTTTCCAGCAAACCGATTCTGCGTCCTCGTACTACACATGTAGCTCTAGCATCGGCTACAACAAAACGTCCAGCTATGATTCCAATCGACTTATTATTTCAGTCAACAATAATACAAATAACTCAGATATAGATAAATGCAATGTACTGTTTGAGAGATAGTTTTTTTTATGATTTAATAATAATAAATGTCTATTTAGGGCTGTGACAAGCTGAAACCATCAACGGACGGCAATAAAGAGAATGTTGTGATTGACAGAAGTCTCGAAGATGAATACAAGTTCTATGATGACAATTCAATGGTTCGTTTAGTTTAGTTTAGTTTTTTTTTTAATATAATCTATTTTATTCACAAACAGAAGACACAATTGAATCACACGTCGAAAGAGGCTGAGGACTCGGGTGTGTCGAGTCGCAAGAGTGACCTGAGTGTCAACATACACTGTGAATTATCGGCTATTGAAAAAGTAGAGAACAATAGCATCAACAGTTTTGCGGACTTTTCTAAAAGGTAGGCATAGACTAGTATGAAAAAACTGCTATTAATAATTTTATGCTTATACTAACATATTTTGGTATATTTGATGCTAACCGCACTTAATTCGCTTTTATAGTTACAATAACACTAACAACACTAATGAGCTGTGTAACTGTAAGAATACGTACCAGCAATCTCCACCGAAATCCTTTTCGAAAAGCTTTAAACGTCCGAATGGGTTAAAGTAAGCATGTCTTCTTAAACGTTTATACAGATTCAATATATTAATGAAATTTACTGACGTTTAGTGGGTTCAAACGCAAACGCACCGTTACGAATCGCCAAGAGGACGGCTCGTACACGGAAGGAGGTTACGCCAGTTCGGGACTAACGCAAGAAATCGATATTCTGGATATTGGCAGTAGCACACCAAAGAAGCACAAATCAAAATCACCGTTGAAAGGTGTACTCAAAGTTAGGTACGTTATATCTGCTGATAAACATATTTATAAAAGCTTCATTGTTTTGCTGTTATTTCAGATCCATATCGGACGATGAAATGCCCGTTAATGAGCACTTAAATTTGGGAAATGTTATGTTCTCCACACCGGTGTCCTCTCAGAAAATTTCACGAGGAGGATTGCAGAAATTAAAGAGTACCCGTTTCGTGTTGCCCTCATCGATCGATCAAATCAAGCACAAGAGCGTTACAAGCGATAATAGTTTACCGATGCGATACCTGAAAATGGGTGTAAGTAAATTTTAATTATATTATATTTAGACCGAAGTGTTTTTCGAATGTAGCACTTTAAATCAGTAGGTTCCTCTTGCTATTAATAGCCTATTTCTGAATAAGGT
>JANSTU010040349.1:0-11006 GCA_027564075.1 Bolitophila hybrida | reverse complement strand
CAAGATGGCGCCACATGCCATACAAGCCGACTTACGATCGACCTTCTGCGCACCAAGTTCAACAACCGCATAATCAGACGTTCAGGAGATGTCAATTGGCCTGCGCGTAGCTGCGATTCGACACCGCTTTTTCCTCAGGGGTGCCGTTAAAGACCGATGTTATTGCGGATAATCCAGAGACAATTCCAGCTTTGAAAATCAATATTACGACTGTTTTGAGTGAAATTGGCGCCGAGGTAGTCCAAAATGTCATTAATAATGGCATACTGTAAGGCCAGTAGAGGGAGCCACATGAACGAAATAGTTTTTCATTCTTAATAGATGGCCCACCCTTTAGTACAAATATCAAACCTCGATATACTCGTACGTCTCACCAAATAAACAGCGTCGATTTGAACATTTTGAAAATATTGTAAGCATGAAATGTTGAATCACCACAACCACTACGTAGATCCTATAAAAAGTATGACATATGTTATGAGCTTTGTTTTGATTTTATGATTTTGTGTTGTAGTTTGTGAAAACAAATTAATCGCATATTTCAATATATTAATAATATTACATAGTTTGAAATATTTAAAGTGCACAAAACACTTCGGTCTGCCGGGCCGGGATCGAACCAGCGACCTCCCATAAACCAGCCAACGCGTTAACCCACTCGGCATGCAAAGTATGGGTGCGCGTAACAATTTGTTAATTTACATTTATTTTGATTATTTACCAAAAGATGATTTATAGAAAGAGTAGTGGATATCTGAGACTGGTTTGTACCATCAAAGTCCGCAAACCATTTTCATGACGATGATATAGATTGTTTCTTTAGAGAGTAAAACCCTAAAATATCAGATTGTGCTGTTGCGAAATTGATTTTTTTAACAACAAAAGAAAAAAAATGAAATTCTTGTCTCGAAATGCATAAAATGCTAAATGCTGCTTGTGTCATGTCGAAATTGTGTCCCACACTAATAGAATACGAACGTCACTCTTCTTGTTACCTCCATATAGAACGAACCAAAGCTTTGTAATTATATCTAAACGATTATAATACTTATTATAAATGGACATCAATTATATTACGATAATAAAAGGTGTTTTTATTATTAAAAATATAACAACAAATACATAAATTTTGTGATGGAAAATTTCAATTTAAAATAAAGTATCATAGACAACTGCGCCACTGCTACCACCAAGGATGGATGTGGTGTTATTTCCAATACACATATTATGAATCAAAAATATCAAAAATAATATTTACTATATTATATATTTAACTAACTATATAACTATATTTTAACTTTAAACTGCCACCATGCCCCAAAGACCCCAAAATAGAACGACTGTTTGCGCCAAGCCTATATTTTTAATTTTGGACCATCATTTATTTTAAAACCCTTGCCATCCAACTAAATATGTATAAAAACTGATGTCAGAAATGGAATTAAAATGCTCATCATTACAATTACTCGATCAAAATTAAATGCAATTAAATGATATAACTGTAGGGTTCAATAATGCTTTTCAATCCATTTGTCTGTATAATTTAATCACAAAATTAACATTAATATGCCCACTCCGGTTTTGTTCTGCTTAGTTTGTAGTGCAATTCATTTTACATCAAAAAGTTTCTGGGTGTTAGCTATAATTGTATAAGCATACTTTTATTTGCTTTTTAAATTCGAAACTTAGATTTTTTTCTTTGACAGGTTCTCGGTATAGATCACATTGAATTAAAAAACGAAAAACTACTAAGAGACGATTATTATTCTTTTTATTAAATAAAATTATTAAATTTATAATATCATCATATTTTACTGCAAACACTACCGAAAACTATGAAACGATGAAGACGTCGAAACGCAATACAGTTAAACAACCAAATCACAAAAACAGCATACATATTAGATGCACCCTGTATCCTTTTTAAAAATACAGAATTTAATAATAAGTTCATATTTTACATATAATATAATTATACTTTGTATATACATATTTATATTTAATTTATTAGGCAATATATACTTTATTGTTTTTTATATAGAATTTTATATTTTGTATAATTTTCCGTTCTTTTAAAAAATAATTTTAATAAAAATTGCAATATTATTAAATTATATAATTTTAGATTTTCAATGAATAATTTATATTTCTGTGTATTTTATAAGTACATTTACATAGCATTAAAAGCATATATATGTTAGTTATAGGTATAAATACATAGTTATGTTTTGTGTAGTTTTTCAAATATTACTTGGTAGTTTTTACAACCAAATAATATAATATTATATATAATAATATTTTACAAAATGTTATATCAGTTTCGTATTAGACTTTATTTAAAAAAGCTACGATAACACAAATTTTACTTTATTGTTATATAATTTCAAATAAAATGGAAGGATCTAATTTTTTAAATTACCGTTTGTCATTCGAAACACATTTTTTTAATTAAATACCTAGTACAATAGTACAGTAAATACCTAGAGGTATATATATTTGTTTATATTTAATAATTTAAGTATTTTATTTATATATACATGTTTTTTAAATACATAAATTTGTATTATCAGACAAAACTGAAAACATAACATATGTTAAAAGTATACACTATTGGTTATTAAGTCTTAATATCTAAAATGTACCTATTATAGATTTGATATCTAAAATTATAAAATTTGTTTAAAAAATTGAATAAAAATATTATTTATTTTGTTATACTGTTAAATTAATTTTGTACATAGGTTTTTGTTAACCATATATTTATTAATGAAATATTTGTGGAATATTATTTTATTAAATAATGAGCTACAACTGGCATAACTTACAAACATAGTTTTATATTATACTATATATATATAAATTATATTTGTTAAAGAAAAAAAAAGTATGTTATGTGTTTTTTTTTATAAAAAAAATAAGATACATTCATAGAATTTATGATGAGCTATTTTGTTCGTAGCCTTATTTGTAGATTATTAGGTACTCTATAACATTTTCTGTACACTCTATATGCTTTTTAATTATTATATAATTTCGAATAAATAAAAAGTTACATTAATATTTTACAAATAAGTTTATAAAAATATACATATTTTTCATAGTAAAACATATATACATATGTATTATATATATATATACTTGTATATAATAAAATATAAATATTTGCATATATTGTGGTACTACTTGTTTCTAAAGTGTAAATTAATTATCTGATATATTGTATATACCGACAATTGTACGTATACATACTATTATCATTTACTCTTTACTGTCTACTGTATCACAATTCACAACACCATACAAACGCCTTAATATTTCTATCATCATTTTCTAATCAAATTGTTTTCCTTATTCCTGTTTTTTCGCGCAGATAAAATTCAATATTCTGTAGACATAATGAGAATGTCTGAGACTTTGTAATTAATATAACTCATAATTTAATTTTGTAATTTAGACTATATATGAAATAATCAATTTATATTTTATTTTATATATATTATATTATATTATAATATGTTTTTTTAAAGAGAACATCCACAGAACTCTACTAAATAATATAATTTCATATAAGCCAGGTTTCGATTCATCTCACGCTTGTTTTACATGCAACACCAGATGTGTAATAAGGCGTAAAAGATATTTGACATTTTTTTTTTTTTTAAATCTAATTCACATTATTTATGTTGAGCATCAAATATTTTTTATTTAAAAAGTTTATTTCAAATCAAATAGATTATTAGCAACATTATTAGTTCGAAGCAAACACTTTATTAGTTTACACTCTAAAGATTAAGCATGCAGTTAATTATATATATATGTTATATTAGTATGTGCCGTTTATTTTTACATTTTTTTGTGTTACATTCTGTTTACACATCATAGATTCTAGAAATTTCTAAACATTGACATACTAAAGCAGAAAATGATAAATAATATAAATCATTATAAATCATATTGCTACCACTTTCATCATAAGGATTTGTAATAACATGGAGAAAAAATATTATTAATTTTTTTCCCAATTTTAAATTAATCGTATCGGGTGATTTAGATCCTACTTTTATCACTTTTAATTCAATCTTTTCGTAATGGTAAAACCTCAATAGAATGATTCATAACTATTTAATAATTTTCACGATTAAAATATTATATTAACATTATTTTATATTCTTTATAATTTGTACCATCATAATATGTACATTTGAATCAAATGTATTTTGTTGGTTAGTTTGACAGATATTATAGTTGATTTAAATAAATATATAGTTAGTTTAATTTGTTTATTATTGATTTAGTATGTTAAAACAAACGTTTGTGAAATAATTATTTATTTAATATTAGTCATTGGTGTTTTTTACAATTCATACGGAATAGTGAAGTACCCAAATATGTGTACCGTTTGTCGTTATTTAAATATATTTCAAAAATAAATTAAATAAATATTATATTAGTTAATTACATCTTTTGTATTTTAAGTAATTGATTTAATTATTCAAATAATTGATTGTATAAATGCCTAGATTCAATTGGGCCAACAACAAAAAACTGTTTTCTATATGTATTTTAAAATATGTCTTACGATCAAATGCATGCAAAGGCTACGTAAAGATTGACTCTTAATACGTACTATACTTCTATATGTATTTAGTTTAAACGTAATTTCAAATTATTTTATAAAAATCACTTTGGTACAATAGGCCAACCTGTCATTATATTGTGTGTTTTTTTCCACAGAATTACACAGAAGTATCATATCACAATTTCCTATAGCTGTCAAGATATATTTTCGAAGTGGAAATGATATTTTCCATAGACGTATCTTAATTTTTTGCATTTAAAATATTATTTTATTTATTAAATACAAAAAAGCTAGAAGTATTGTTGTTTTAATAACATTTATTATTGGAGAAATATGAATTTTATTTATTTTATTTCATAACACCAAATGTGCTACAAAGTGTAGCGTTTAACATATTATAAATCAACAAATCAATCAAATTATAGGTAGAAATATTTCCTTTCGAAACAAAAATCGGGAATTGCCCTGGAATAGTACACCCTACAGGAACATCGTCGTATAGTTGAATTTGTTCGATTTCGTTTATATGATTTCAGTGTTCATGGTTTTTTTATTAATTTAGTCTTAGCTTTTTTAGTCTTAGCTTTTTTTAATCTATGCACTTTGATTAGTTCAATATTTTATTTATTTTTATTTCAATAGCAAGCTGAACTGAATTTATATTAATGTACGATTTGCATACAATATTTTATGCTTAATCAACATAAAAGAAATAATTAAGTAAGATGTAAATTTACAATCGTATAAAATTATGTTTATATTTTATTTTTATTTAATTACGTTAAAATAATTGTTTTATATACTTTGTAAACATAATTGATATTAAAATAAAAACATGTTTTTTTATGTTAACCTCTATTTTAGAAAACAAATATAATTATTTTTGGTATAATTGAAATCTTATAATTGAAAAAGACGTAATTATGTAACACTGTATTATAGTATATTATGTATAAATAAAAAATACAAATTACATTGATTTGGTTATTAACTGATCAAATATTAATTATTTTTTGATATTTATATTTATAATAATAATTACTTTATTGATTTTATATAACATATAACAAAGTTATTATATTTGGTGATTATTTCACGAATTTATAAATACTCCATGAATCTCATAATATCTATAAATTAATATATCGGAAAAAATACAAGCATCAGGGTAAATAGAGACTCTGTATAATAACGGGTGCTGTGTTTTGAAACTGAAACTATAAATATGGTTATATCAGTACAGTATGACCAGTCTTGTGAACTCGTAATATTTAAATAAGATAATATGAAGTTTGGCAAATTTGTCACATGTTAATAAAAGAACCTCTGAGATCAAGTTTATATACTCGTATATGGGTAAATTAAAACCCTTTAAAGTTTACAATTACTCGTCCACATATATTTATTTATTATTGTAAACGCAGCATAATTTCATGAATAAGTTTAATGAATATATATTGTATGTATACTATATTATTTATATTATATTTGTACAAACTAAAATTTTATTAATTAAGCAATGCTAACAATTGTATAAATATGATCTTATATACTAACCTACAATTTAAATACTTTTTAAAAATTCAGTCTTTACAACAATTTGACTTTAAATTTTCAAGTTCCTTTTCTCCTGTAAGCAAAGCATTGTTGAAAAAGTCACCAGATGGAACAGCAATTTTATGTTGGCCATTGTTTTCTTCTCCTCGCATTAAAACAATTACATCCGTCAATGCCGTAATGTAGTTTTTGGCCAATGTTAAAGTCTCGATTTTAGAGAGACGTCGCTCTTTCTTAATGTGCGGTATAACTTCCCTTAATGACTGCAAAGTAAAAACGAAGTGGTTAATTTGATAAATATGTAAAATTATAAACCGCAAAAACTTGTGAATGTTTGATGTCGATGGATTTGTATACTTATTATTTTCGTGTAAATATATTGCATGTCATCAATCATAAAAAATAAATTAATGAAGTAAGAAAAAACTAATGATGCTGATTGATTTATTACATTGTTGATGGCAATATGAATACGGAAATGTACAAAAAAGTTCTGGATAACAACTGAATTCCGTCAATTTCTTTATTAAGCACAGAATATGGTGATTTTGTTTAACAAGATGGCGCAATGTGTTATACAGCGTTCGGAGCAGAGTTCGTATAATGTTTATCAAGCCATTGTTTGGTTTCCACTGTATCAGAAAGCAATGCTTTATTAAAACTCACTTTTTTCCATTTTTTTTCAAAAACATAATGCTATAACTCACGAATCAATAGTCAGATTGCTATCAAATGTATACACGTATCGTTTGAAGGTTAGTACTCATATGGAAAAAAAATCTAGTAACGCCATCATTGTCATCCTACGGACCTATTGAATGACCTAGTAATTATGCAATGCTTTATATTCTGGAAGCTCACTGATTACACTTTATTTCTAAGAGTTTTTAATATTATTATCGTAATAGATGCGGTATTAAATCTGCATCTTTATTTTTTCTCAATTAATTTAATTAATATTTGTGATAACATTATTATTTTGGTAGTGAGCGCAAAAATATTATCCAGTGTAGTATTTATGTAAACTTATACTTATTCGAAAGTTCCCACCTTCTCAAAGTCGGTATATTTCACTCGGACTTCGATATGCCGCATTAGTTTTGAGGTGCCTATAGACAAGCTGCCTGAAGACCTTGCCAAAATAAGGATCACTCAGATGCGACAACCAGTCACTCTGGCACTCTGCTGTTGACACAATAAATACAATGCAATGCAATAAATGCTTACCTACCTGATGGTAATAAATAATACGCTCAAGATGCTGTTTGGTTTTTAATTTTATTTGAATTTTTAATAAAAAGTAAATAAATCGTGTCTAAGAATAAATTACATTTGTAAAAACATTTGTAATTGAACTTTTATTCTGTATAAATCTACTATAATCGAGCAGGTCGAGAAACTGACGTTCTTCTTACTGTTGTTTGGTTGTTTGTTTGAAGAAGATAACATATCGGCGTATAATTAATCGAAATTCATTTTGTTAAATTCTAATTCGGTAAATAAATAGATGAACATTCTATGAACTATATACGAAATGCAAATGGCAAAATAAATATTATTTGTATGTAAACACAAAGAAAAATACTATAAAGATTTTCCTTCTTGGATGATAATAGACAATGCGAAATCTTCTGATATGAAGGAAATATGTACATACATTGTTTAGAACATTTTTTTTTAAAGTGATAACATTTCATTTTAGCTTCTCAGATAGCCCATAACACTCATTTGGAGTTTCCAATTGCATTGATTTGGCTCTTTGTCGTTTACTCGCTGATGATATGTATTAAAATAACAATAATGTGAATAATGGCAAAGGACATGACATGAGAATCCACTTTATGAGTTCTGCAATATGGATATAGAAGAACACGTATATATCAATGTGATTGAGTTGGGATATTAGCAAAGCTAATGTCATAGTTATTTTACACTCGTCTCATCTGGGCTAGGTATAACCATATCTGAGCTATCGTAAAGCCTTTTAAACGGTAGGAAGGTCTGCCAATATTGGTAAAATCGGCCCATAGCTCACAATTACCCTTAGAAACTGATAAAACTAACTATAAATAATTATACTTTTTTTTTTTGCTATAAAGTACACGAAATGGATTTATGAACGCATATACAAAAACAGTCTACCATCACTTTTTTATTCTGAATATACAATATATATTTACAATTAAGTATCATATTACATGACAATTATGTACAATTTATGTTTAAAATAATAATATAAAAAACTGTACCTGAAAAGCATCGTTAAGACTATGCATTCGCATGCGCTCTCTTTCGTTGGACTCTAATCGCCTAAGATTTCGTTCTTTTGCATTCAAAGCTCCCTTCCGTCGGCGGGAATTTCCATGAGAAATCCTTACTCTACTTATTCGCTCGCCACCACCACCGCTTGTATCATCACTCTGTGTACTTGAATCAGTCATTTCTGGGTCAAACACATCCATCTATAATTCAAAAAAAAATACTGTGAGTATTTATAGTTGATTTTGGAAAAAAAAAATAATTTAAGCAATGCCCATATTTTTGAGATATATAGTGTATATGCACCGAGACATCAATAACCGGTTATTTAAAAATGTAAATGCGCTATATTGTTATATTATAAGAATAAGTTAACAGATAGAGGGCATGAGATCGAAAAAAATATATATAAAATATATATGAAATAGGTAGAATATAGCGCAAAAATAATTTTATTTTATTTTTGTATTGAACTTTAAACGCGCATATAAAAATAAAAAGAAGACACTCCCACAGCATATTAGCAAGGCCTGATCAGTCGTGTGAACCCGTAATGGCCAATAAATCCCGTGTGCGGCATCGAACACTGGCTCTATGTCCCACAGGATCCAATAAAATGAGATGAAATTGTATATGAAGCAATTTACAAACCAAGGCCTGCGCTCAACAACACAATAAATCCTTAAAAAGTCTTTGAAAAAATGTTTGGTGCGAAAATGGAAACTTCTAGCCAATATATAATAATAAAGAAAATTGAAAATATACCAAGTTCTTGCTAAATTGACCCACTTCAATTGATGCACCCGGTAGTAACGATGTGTATGATTTTCAAGACGTTCATAAAATATTATACATTACGATATACGATAATAAATACATTTATATATTATATATATTTTAAATATATTTAATTATCATTTATATATATTACCTGTGGAACTTTTCTGGTCGCTCGTTTAGGACGGAGTAAGTTTTTTTCCTCTTGGTTGTTCGAAGCCTGGTTCTCATTTCCGGTTGAATATCCAAAGAGCTCATTTGCTACCGATTGTCCAATATCCTCCACAAATTGGTTTTGGCTTCTATCATCAGCAAACTCTGAACGCATTATACGTTTTGATGATTTTCTTTTGCGTATAGAAATATTTTTTTTTATTTTTTTATTCGTTGAATGATAACTTTTACTATAAAGGTATCATCGTGTTACTTCGTCTTAAATGCATGTCGATACAAGTATAATGTATATTGTGGTTTTACAAAAATAATGCCTGAAAGAAAAAAAGTATTAATTTTGACCGTGACCGTCATCGGCCTAGTTAGAAAGTTGACCGCCATGTGATATTTACTATCAGAAAAGAATCATTTTTAACACGGCTGTAGATATGCAAAATTAATTGAATATACACAAAGAAGCACCGCTTTTTTAAGTTAATTTCGCTTATGCAGAGTCCGCATTTGCAATTCATAATAGAACTAAATGCATGTATTTTGTTCTCTGAAAAATAAAATGGCAAAATAAATAATATTTATAATTCTTGATAACAATGGCTTTACTGAAAATTCATTAAATAACAATTAGTAGAAAACAATTTGTAGAAAGACAATTCTTATAAAACCACTCGTAGAAATAAATCGACATATCATATGGGGTTTTAATGCAGTCGTTAAATGTAAAATTACGTGAAATAAGTTTTTTTGCGACAACTAGAAATACTTTTAATTAAAATTATTGAATTGTTATTGAATGAAATTGACCATTTTAAATAGAAAAAGTACACCGAAAAAAAATATTGTGCTTCTAAAAAATTCAAAATAATTATTTAATTATGCAGCATGCATTTTTACAATTTCTATGATATTTTCTTGCTTTTTTTGATGAGCAATATTATTTATTATATTATGTATGTTCTTAGTGTTGCTTTTACCTTGTTGCGGGACAATAACAAAATCAACACAATGTACACAAATACATATTCAATCATTCGCAAGCGATTCTCAAAAAAAAACAAAAACTGTCGCTAAGTTGACACAACTGGAGTCTATATACTGACGCGAAGATAGAGCACGATCCGTTAGTCACTTCGCACACTAGTCATACCTATGTCCAACAAGGGATTAGAGGATTATGAAATTGTTTAAATATAAAATCACTTTGAGATATATTATTATATTGAAAAAAGATATACAAACATATGTACATAATTTTATGATATCATATAAATATTGCCATAGCAAAATTGTACTGATTAAAAGCCTTATATAAAGGATGCTGTTTTATGTATTATATTAGTATTATATAAACATAAATATTATGTTTATGATTGTACTGCATAATTCTAGCGTAGTTAATGTATTGACTGCGTCAACCACTTGATGAATGCATCGGGATGAAATATATGGGAGTAGAGTAAATCAAGTCGTTATTCATTACATACACACTTCATTTATATTATATTCTAGGATTATCATAAATTATACAACATAAACACACATACACAATTACATACATTCAATGAAATTATATACGCACGACGAATGTATATCTAAAAAGGCGACGTTCATGTATGTACAAAAGGCGCATATATACTCATATTTTCCCAGTAGATGCGGCGGG
>JANSTU010040338.1:0-11006 GCA_027564075.1 Bolitophila hybrida | reverse complement strand
CTGCAATTGATTTTCCATCTTTGTTGATTTCACACGTTCGATCGCCGAAATTTACTGCATAACCCATTTCTGTCAGTCGTTTCACGGAAATTAAATTTCCTTTGATTTCTGGCACGTATAACACGCCGATGACTTTGATTGACGTTTTGCATCCAAATTTATTCAAAAAATTAATGCAAATATTTCCTTTACCTTCCGACGAAACTTGCTGACCATTGGCTACGTACACTTTTTCGCGATGACTTTCGTTGAAATCAACGAACTGTTCTTTGTTTCCAGAAATATGACAAGTTGCTCCCGAATCTACGATCCATCCTTGAATTTTCGACGTCGCAAACAAATACTGATCATCTTGTTGTTCACTTTTTGCTAAATTTGCCTTTTGGTTGCCAGACGTTTCGTTTTTCTTTTTGGCCAACCATGCCTTATATTTTGAACAATCGGTTTTGAAATGCCCGATCTTTTTGCAAAAAAAGCATGGTTTTAGTGAATTACAGAATACAAAAGGATTGAAAAAATAAATATTGTTTGAAATAGGTAAAGATAACATTTTTATTAGGCATTAACAACAATGTTTAGGGACATTGAATACATTTATGTTGAAGCGTTTTGACCAAATATTCCATAAAAATGTTACATGGGAGGCTTAACACAGACTGGTTATTATTTGTAGAGCTTAGAGATGCAGCTAAACGTTGTTCAGATTCATAAAACTTCTCTTTCCCACTATTATCCCTGTTCTGTGTCACCTTTTCAACAGTATTTTTACAACTTCTGTTTTTCCAACAATATGGAAACGTGTCAAAGTACTTCCACTTAGTTTTAATGATCTTAGACCTATAAGCATCTTACTATCTTTGTCAAAATGCATGGAAGTGCTGATAGACCTTTGCAACTTTTCACCATGCTGTGTTTTTGGTGGGATTGGCAGGGAATACTCTACTATGAGATGTTCCTCTATGGCCAAACGCTCAATTTGGACCTGTACTGCCAACAACTGGACCGCTTGAAGGCAGCACTCATGCAGAAGAGGCCATCTTTGATACAGAAGTTGGCCACAAAGGAGGCCTGTGAAAATTGTCTCTCCGAGTGTATTGCCAATAGAGAAGCGAGCTTCTATAAGAGGGGCATTATGAAGTTAGCAGAAAACACAACAAAGTTATTTTAATCGGAACCACATGGTGAGTGACAGAGTGGAAGATGTGCGATGGCACATAAATTTGGATGGTGCCCGGCGAGGGGTAAACAATGTTCCAATTGCAGCCAATATAATCATTTTGCAGTGTATAAAGTGTGTATAAAGTGTATAAAGTGTTAAGTATATCGACAGAAGGTTTGCATCACATTAATATTAATTGAAAAAAGAAATATAACGGAGTTAAAATAGATGAAATGATAAAATGAACAAAAGCACATTTGAGAATATTGGCAAAATTGAAAGAAAATATGAACTAAAATTAATGGAAAAATCAGAAATAATAGTGAAACCAGCACGTCGAGTACCTTCAAAATTACAAATACCATTAAAATTAAAGGAGTTAACAGAATTGGAAATTATATCTAAAGTTAATGAATCCTGAGAATGGGTTCATAATTTTGAAATAGTCGCAAAAATAGATGGTTCGTCATGTTTAGATCCCAAAGAACTGAACAAGTGTATAATGAAAGAACGCTTTCCTATACCTACACTGGAAGAAATAATGAGTAAACTGGAAGGTAAAAAAGTGTTCACAGTATTGGACTTGAAAAATGGATTTATAAAATTATGTCAATGGAACACGATCACAGTTGACGTTACAATAACAATTACTGTTTGACAGCTTGTCATAGTATATAGTAAATAGTATAATACTCGTAAATACAAAATACATTGTTCGCACACGCATAATAAAATTATGTTATTTATTAATATAATTATTATTGGTTGGGTATTAAGGTTGTCAAATATCTCCCTTCCGCTTTTTCTTTTGGCTATGTACAAAACGCTACGGGCAATACTATACATTATTTGAAAGGTCTTGACATAGCCTACAAAACGACGCTATGCATGATTAGTTTGGATACTGTGTTCAAAAGTTATAGACGTGTAAACATGGAGTTCACTAACGCCGAAATTCTCGCTATTTTGAAGTTTTCCTTCGTTAAAGGCAAATCCGCTAGAGAAAAATTCCGTGAGATTAATGGTGTTTTGGGGGATAGTACTCTATCACTTCAAACTGCGGAGGAATGGTTACGACGATTCAGAGCCGGTGATATGAAGCGAAAACGGTCGTGGTCGAAGGCCGGTGAATCGTCCCAAACAGTGACCAAGCCGGGATTGACGGCCAGGAAGGTTTTGCTGTGTGTTTGGTGGGATTGGAAGGGAATCATCCACTTTGAGCTGCTCCCATACTGCGAACAACTGGACCGCTTAAAGCAGGCCATGATCTATCGCATCTACCATATTGCCTGGACATAGCGCCAAGTGATTAGCACCTGTTCCTGTCCATGACGAACGCCCTTGGTGGTGTAAAGTTGGCCTCAAAAGAAAAGTGTATGTCTGAGTTCTTCGCAAATAAGGAGGGGGGGTTCTACAAGGGTGGTATTATGAAGTTGCCGTCTAGATGGAAACAGATTATCGAACAAAACGGCGCATATTTCAACTAAATCTGATAACTGTAACTCTTTTTATAAAGCATTGAATAAAGCGCAAAAAAAGCGGAAGGGAGATATTTGACAACCTATTTGACAATATGTACACTTGCACGGACCAGCATGAGCAGATTCCAGTGGAGTTTTGTCATTTCACTCCAGGTCGGAGAACGAATTGCGTTGAGAGTGGCTTCGGCTTCCTTGCAAGTCTTGGCCATGTTGAGCACGCACTCTAGCGGGTATTCATCCTTGGAGGTCTCAGCAGATAACAAGTTACAGTCAGCACTGTCCAGAATGGCGTTGGCTATGTCAGTGATTTCAGCACGGGTAGCACAAGGCTTCTTCACTCGAGCATCTGTGTGTCCTTGCTACAAAAAAGGAAACATTCATTTAATAAACAAATATCATCAAAAATGTATATCCTTACCTTGTTGCACTTGGAAATCATGTGAGCTCAAATACATTTAGGAAAAACAGATAAAGCAACGGTTTCTACGGTAAAATTATTTTATACTGTGCACTCAATTCACAACTAAATTCACTGGTGTTTTTATATTATAATAATAGAAAAACAGACCTTATAGTTTTAATCCTCGTCGCCAAATATTGTGGATTCTTCCAGACAATTATAATTCTGTCGGAAGATCTACCAGAATACCCACGACAAAAGTGGTCAGTCCGCATTTCGGTTTTTTCCTAACGTCTTTCCATTGGAAGGAATGCGACTAACCCTTATAGTTCTCGTAGCAAATATCACAGACAAAAAAAATGCCAAAATATAAGATGTTTTAATAAGTCATGGAAGCCGCTCTTTAATTGGTATCGATTGGTATTCAGATTGTGTGTTAATTTATACCCTTGTCACTTTCAATTCATATTTCATATAATAAATTAGAACCTCAAAACATGAGCTGTCACCCTAAAATCGGCTAAGCGCACCTCTGCACTTTAAAGTTGAATGGCGATTTTAAGAACTGAAAATTTCGGACTTACGCTGTAACGCTTATATTGCATTTTAGCTGTCCGAATTCACAGGAAGCGCTCTTAATTCCAAATCTGAACCTTTTGATTGCATCAGGTGTCTGTTCTCATACAAATAATAATTTAAATCCAACACCAAACTGTAACTTCCCACATAATACCATAATTTCTATGACCACAAAATTAAGTCGTTTTAGTCTGGATTATCACTTCCGCTTTAAATCACATTCACAAATCGGTCTACTTAATCACCGCGCGACCACAAACACATCCACTCACGCAGCTAATAATCGCGATAATCTATATACAGACGAGCTGGGTCCATAGAAACGGCTTACTTTCACCAAATCTTTTGCTGTACAACGACAACACGCACACAAAGTGCACGCAGTGTGGCATCAAAAGATTAAGTGTTCGAATGAACAAACCACCAACCACACCCGACACCCCTCGAATATCGTACAAATTGCGTTGTTCGCGCGATGATACCTCGATAACAAGGGTTGATTTATGCAAGCGCCAAGAGGGATCCGTGGCGCGATATTCAATGTACCTAATACAAAATAAATGCTCCGATTTCCCGCATCTTTTCTCAATGATTTTCATTTATCGAATTTATTTTATTTATATAACCTGGGTATGCGAACACGAAAGGCTTGTCGACACACACCACACACAGCTCGTTTGAAGGCTTTTTTGTTGTATATGTTTGTATAACGCGTATCTCATTTATACATTCATATAAAAAATATATACATACTACTATAGGTATATATGAATTTATTGAAAACTGTGCTGGATTTTCGAGAGTTCATCGTGCAAGCAAACCCGAATTACTGTATATATGATACAGTATAGCTAGCGTATTGTAAAATATCTACAGCACGTTCAAAAAAGTACAGGGGGTTGGCGGACAAAAAAAATGACTTCGAAAGGGTTGTAAATGTGCTTTAAATTGTTCTTTATTACGGCAGTGTGCATAAATGAGTGGATATATGTATATTGTATATATTTATGTAGGTGCAACATATAGCCGAAAGGGTATGTGCTCTGTTTAGATTTGGAAAATGAGCTTTTGAGCTTTTTTTTCTGCGTTTATATGAGGTGTCTGTACTCTACTGTATGTATACTGTTATGTGAAAAGAGATAATTTTTTATTGGTTCGCACACGGTATAAAACCGAAGTGTGGCGTTTTATTAATGTAGATATTTGAGGTCGGCAGGACGTGCGGTTCGTACTCAAAGGTGTTGGGCTGCGGAATTGTCGAACGTGTACCTCGGTTATGGGGTGGTATTTTTTTTTAATTAGCGCTGGGTTTACATTTTGATTAGTTGGTTAACATTATGAAAGGGTTTTATTGTATTGAGAATTAAAGTATGGATTTAAGGAAAACATATCGCAAATTAAAGTACATTATGGAGGACGATTTTGAGTTTTAGTTCATTTTTAAAACTATGCATATGTATTGAATAAGTATTTAGACGTTTTGTTTTTGATAAGTTTAAATCGGTATATGAGTTGCATATATTTAAGGTACTCAAACAATTTAAAACCCAGAATTTTGTTTTAAAATCTAGATATGTGGTCAAATTTTCGTTTTTTAAATACAAATCTATTGCAGGAATTAATAGCAAGCTGCAAAATTCTTTCGGAACTACAGCACTTCTTTGAAGCAACAATGTCACCATATCAAAAATGAGGCAAATAGTGAAATTCTAGTTTGTAATGAAGTAATAGATTGTGGTGGCACAAGCATCTAAGTGCACCATAGACCTGATCAATCCTCCCTTGCTTATGGGAGGTTGCCGGTTTAATCCCGGCCGGCAGGCCAAAGTGTTTTTCGAATATAGCACTTTAAATCAGTAGGTTTATTTCTGAAATAGATTATTGATTTGAAATAACGGAACATAAATGCTTTCAATTAACATATACACAAGCACCCTGTATATAAAAATGTATGATGGCGTTGATGATTCTCGATTCCGAATATAAAAAATAAAAAATATAAAAGCTCCAATAGGAGTACCACAGCACAAACAGCACAGCACAGAAAGTTAGTTTTGATGGCAAATCGTTAATGAACATAGAAAATAGCAAGGGTCCAAGAATAGACCCCTGAGGTATGGAGATGAAGTATAATTTCCAATATTCACAGATAGTGTTATTTGTGTTAGATGGCTTTTTATAAGATTTTTGGCGGTATAATCGAAACAAAATGTACGAGTGAGTTAGAAGCCGACTGAGATTAACATTATCAAAGGCTTTTGAAAAATCTAATAGACCGTTCGCTTTTAGCAAAATTCGCAGCGTTTTCCAGAAAAAACGCAGTTTTTTTGTGATTGTAACGGTGAACTGTCATCTTTTTGTTAGTATTTGTGCTGCGAAAAATTCAAACAAATAACGAACAAAAAACTGTTGAATATTTGTTTGTTTAAATAAACTAATTAATTAACAATTACAATTTTATCACGCCTACAAATGATTATGAAAACAATCACTATTGATATTTGTGTATATAAAATGGAAATGTGACACAACAAACGTCAGTTCACTGGAACGAACGCCGGGAAATCACAGCTTTTTTCAAAATGCTTCGCACCAAAAACGCGCGTTTTGCTGTCAAAACCGACTTTTTTGCAAATGTTCGTTCGTGTTTATCATGTATACATTGAGATATAACACATATACTTCACCAAAAACGCAGGTTTTAGAAAAAGCCTGTTTTGGCAGCTCAAGTGCGAACGGTCCATTATAATGCGAGAATGACTGAATGTCAATTATCGACAGCATAATTTATATCATGTGATATATTTAATAGCACTGTTGTTGTACATGATTTGTCCTGAAACCCGATTGATATTTAAACAAAAGGTAATTTCTTGAAATATAAGAAACAATTTGAACTTTCATTAAAATTTCCATTACTTTGAATAGTGTTGGAATTATACGAATTTGTCGAAATTCTTCTTATTTGAATGAGCTTGAATTCTTTGAGATAGGCATAGCTTTTGCTTTTTTCCAGTTGTCGGGAAAATTGAAAGTAGTAAAGACTGTATTAAAGAGATGTACTGATTTGAGGTAAAAGTATAAAGTGAAAATCAAGTGGAATCTGATCAAGCCCAACAGCATGTGATTTTATTTGGGAAAAAGCAATTATAACATCCCGGGAACTAACCGTGTAAAAAGCAAAATATGATAAAATCTGGCGTGAATCAATTTTATGATCCGAGAGAATATCGTTGTTGACAGCAGTCTTGTAGGAATTGTATTCATGGGCTGTGAAAGGGGGGATTTCGGTAAACGATTTAGTAGCACTAACATTGAGTCGTTTTGAATTGCGCCAAACCTCCGCACAAGGAAGATTGAAGTTAAGTTTAGGTTAATAATAATTAATTTTAGCTCATTTAATGGCATTTGAAGCTTTATTTCTAAAATTTATTAAGTTTTCATTTGATTTAAAATGTTTTCAATTATAAATATGGCCTATTTCAGCTAAAGCCGTTTATCTCTGACATCATTTCGCAATTTGAATGGATCAATTAATTTAAAATTACGTCTTAAAACTGGATAGTATAGTTGTTGTCAATTAAATCAATATCACATTTAAAAGACATGAATATTAGATCATGTTTTGAAATAGAAGGAATGTTTACTTGGCTGCAATGCTTTATAAGAGTTGGTTTATTAATAATAAATAGATCCAAAAGAGTTGATGAGGTCGATGTGAAATTAGTAGGTATATTATTCATTATTTCTTAGTCAAATTTTTTAAATAATTGTCGAAAAAGTAAAGAAATCGTTTACCGAAATAATTGTCGAAAAAGTAAAGAAGTATTGGAAGGATTTAATTTAATTTGTTTAACATCTCCAGTAAATATGATTTGAATAATAATCAAACTAAAATGTTATAAATATAAATCAAAATAAATAGTGAATACGGATTTTCCTGGTATCCTTAGGTCCACTCCGCTCATACACGCACATCCTTTGAAAAAAACTGAAGTCAGGTCGCCATTCTTCTTCATCTCATTGGCCGCCATTAGAATGATGCAGCGTAAAATGTTCGCTAATGTAAATGCAGTTACTGAAAGAAAAAGCAATATATTTTAATAAAAGGTTTTTCTTCACAAAATAAAGTGCGTGGAATTTATCCCGATCGCACTGCACAGCAAACCTAATGAGTATTGGCGCGGGTGGCTTACATGACGGTTGTACTCCGAGAGATTATTGGATTTCGCCTGCATCGTAATGGACGTCCTTACGATGCAGGCGAAATCCAATAATTTCATCAGGCGAAAACAAACTTGTAAAGACCAGTGCATTACTCAAGCTTTGCAGAATGTCGATCACATTTTCATTGGATGAAAAATGGAAAGCCACGTACTAAAAGCTCATGGCGTCGTTTAAAGTTGTCCAGACGTGTTGAATGAGCTAAGTTTAAAGCCACCACTTGCTTAATGTCAGCGTCTAAACGGTTCAGCTCATCACTTTGTTCATTGTTCATTTGTGTAAACTGAGCCGATATTGATTTGTTTAGCACTTCAAATTGATAATAAGTAACGCATCATGAAGAGAACTAAAATCAGTAAAATAGAATAGGTAAACAGATGATTGTAAAATATGAATTAAACATGTATCATGTATGTATAATAAATACAATATAATTGTAAAAGAATTTATTTTAGAAGTACTACAAATATTACTCAAGTTGTATCTACAACCAAATGATATTCAATTCTAGCGGGCTCGTGGCTTTGTTCCACTTTAGAATGTGGTGGTAAGAGAAAGGAAGGGAGCCAGGGAAAAGAGGAACAGAAGAAGAGAGAGAGAGAGTTGGGGTACCGTACAGAGGGGCGACTATATGGAGACTTCAGACATTTGAAAAATATCACAAAATTAAAAAAATGTTATGAAACATATATAATATTATTTTATTTATTATTTATTATTTTTTCTATGTTCTTTAAGAATACCCGAATTCAAATATATTTCAAGTATATGTATTATTTATTGTAAACGAGTCCCCAATAAGTAACAGTGGGCCTGTAATGTTTTATTTCGTCTAGAGTAATGTATTTACACTAGTTTAAATATATTGTTTTACTGTTTTTTTATACGTATTTATACTTTTTTTCCCAAATAAAATTTGACCATATTTGACCATCGAAATACTTAAACTCACTGAAATTTAAACAAAAACCAACAAACCAACCATGGGAAAGTCCCATATAAAACATAGACCATGTTTTTCATTTATTTCATTATTTTTCCAAATGCACTTTTGAACGAAATTCCATCCTCATTTACCCAAGGAAAAGACCAAATTTTTTGATGACTTTTCAAGGAGGCATGCAATGAAGAAGACTCAATACCCCAAGCTCTCATTTTTGCTCTCTGATACTAAAGATTGCTATCAGTATGCTGTGATATCAGTATTAATGTATTGGTGCAGAGATAAAACTACAAAGCTTGTTAAATCACACAGCACAAAGGATAGTTGAGTTGTTGGATGATGAATTTTGTTCTTATCTGTAAATGAGTCTCGATGGAGCTTTCGGTCAATCAAACAATAAGCAGTATAATGAAATGAGTGTTCATTTATACGATTTAAAAGTATTCTTATGTCAAGCCTTTTACCGATTGAGTTGCGAGATGCAAATTTAAACGATGTTGTTCTATGGTACAAAAAACATCCATCATCCATCCATCACTCGATGTTGCAGACCAATCGAATTTCAATTGAAAGAAAGCACTTCAGTAATAAAAGAAGATATCCCACCAATTGCCGTAATAGTATAACTGTAAGGCATACAATAGTTATGACGATGATAGATGGAAAAAATGCTACCTAAAAAGACATGTATAATTTAGTTCAAGTATGTTATATGACCGCCAAGAATGAATTCCTAAAGAGTGGCATTTCCCCACTTCACGCATGAATTTGTTGTATGGAATATTTGTTACATAGCTATAATTTAGATTTTAAAAATGGAGAGTGGATTTGACGGTTATTTGAAATCCGTCAAATCCACTCTCCATTTTTTAAAATCAACAACAATTTATAAAAAAACATCTGTTCCAGCCGAGTTTCTAAAAAAATAAATAAATAACTGGATTAACTGATAAACAATTGATTCATAGCTTTGCGGTTATTTTGTGGGCAATTGCATCCGGCCAAAAAAATAATGTCTAATAGTTGGTACTGTATGCATGTTACATTTACAAAAAAATATTACACGAAGCTTATATATTATTATAAAAAATTGCATTGTTCCTGTGGGAAAATTACCAGAAAATTGATGAAATTGAAATGATTTTCTTCAGCTGGCAAACAAAGACTATTAAAATTATAAAAAATATGAAATACTCGATTCTGCAACTCCCTAAATCTAAAATCCAAGGAAATCTTTTAAAAATACAGTTATTTAATCCCATTCTTTCCAAAAAGAAGGTGTCGATAGTCAAAGTTTATGGCGAAAAATGGTGTAATTACTTGATAATTATGGAATAGATGATTTTAAAATTAAAAATATCTACATCATTATATTTTTTTTGTTTTGTTAATATACTGATAATGTACTTTTCAAAAAGGAAATAAAAATGATGAGATGCGGTAAACCATCCATAATTCTTTGGGGGACTGTTAAGGCTAATAGGAACTGCAGTTTTTCTTTAAATGAAATTATTAGTTTTTTAATAAAGAAGTTTCATACAAACTTAAATTCACCCTAAAAGGGTTTTGGGGGTGACAAAAAAATCAAAAAACATCCAGAAAGCTTTTTTATTTAATGTTTTCAATATTAAAGTCGAAAAAAACAAAATGTCCGAAACCTCCATATTATCGCCCACTCTGTGCCGGTCCGTGGATAAAAGCTCTGTCTGCAATTTCGTAAATTACAGCTTTTTGTTTTCGCCTATTCTCACGAGATTCGTCTTAACGGCAGCTCTTCCACAAAAAAATAAATCACCAGAAAATGCTTTGTGAAAACCCTTTTCCTAAAAAAAATAATAATCTTTTGATTATCTTAGCAATCGTTAAAGCTCGTACAAACGCACATTAAACATTTATTTACACACACATTTTAGTCAATAACTTGAATAAAACACATAAAATAAATATGTCTGAACGAAGGTCACACTAAATTAAAGGCAAGAGTGACATTATTACATTTACAGATATTTTTTTGTATCTCTTATTTTTCGGATCTAGAAGGGTTATTTGATAAGTATCCATATTAAAAGCTAGATGGCGTTTCTGATTAAGATTTTGACAGTCAGTTGATTTATGGCTTTTCTAGAGACATCTGCATTGGTTTGCTATTTTTCAGAAAATGGTTTATTTTTAATTAGATATTTCGTCTGCTAAATTGAGGTCATTATTTCATCGTTCACT
>JANSTU010040327.1:0-11007 GCA_027564075.1 Bolitophila hybrida | reverse complement strand
TTTCATGTGGCTATAGTGCGGACACACTTGGACCGACAAAAGTGCATCTCGCCGGGAATATACAGAATGCACTCCCAGTATAGCACAATATATTTATACGTGCGAGCGCAGTAATTGTACGCCTTTCAGATGGCTCGTTGTGGGCGCAGAGATCGTTCGGTGGGTGGAAGATAAATGGGCTGTAAATTTGTCTGAATTTGTCTAGGCGAAAGGAAGAAGGGGTAGGTTAGTTGGCATGGGATGACTAGCACAGCTAAATTTGTAGTGTGCACAAGTGCTTTGCGCCCGAGTTCTCGATGTGTTCCGTTGTGTTATTCACGCTGGCACATTCGCACAGAATCACTTATTGTGTAGTTCTAAAGTGTATGTATTTGTATATACATATTATAGTATAAATTTATATATGCGGAAACTCTGTTTATTACATATAAATATAAAATAAACATTTGGCAACAAACTGAATGCCAATAAAAATGATTGTGAACCCTTCCACTTTTCCTTAAATAGATTCCACTCGAGACTTTGAGTAAATAAACATACTCAAAGAGCTAACAGCATAAATGTCCTGAAACTAATTTGCAATGCAAATTTATGCGCTATCTTTGAGAAAACGTTTTTGATGGATCCAGCTCAAGTTATTTGGGTTAATTATGTTTATATACTCTATATATACATTATACCTTTACACAGAGAGCATGTTTTTCGTAGAAAACGGTTTGCACCGGTCTATACAAGGCATAAGCAAGGAGATATCACAGACTGACGTTAGATTGAAGTACTTATATATATATATACATATTTATGTATATTACTGTATATTGTATATACCAGGGAAATGGGAAAATAATGTTACCAACAGGGGCTCTTCTAGTAAGTATATATCGTACGCACAGGCACACATATACAGAAACACAATATGTGAATATATTTTGAATAAATTTCGGCAGTGGTGCAGAAAAGCTTATTCTGTCTGTGCCCTCAACCGCTCTATACGGTTTGTTTGGCGTGTAGGCCATGCGGGGGAGGCATTTGGTTGAGTAATTATGTCCATAAATTAGTGAAAGCTCAAATTGATAAGTGGCTAGGGGAATTCAGCGACGTACACTGAACGTTTACCTGTCAACAGTCATAACGGGAGAGATTGTTATCGCAATTATGGACGTTATGTTCAAATTCACTTAGAGAAAATATGTATATATAAGTTTGTATGATTTATAGATACATATTTTATGAAGTATGTTAACATGAACATTAAATTAAATGGAAATAATGTTTACACAGAATTACATTAATTTTGTTTGGTTGGCATTTTTTTGTCAGAAATATCACGTTTGAGAAAATACAGTGGGCCACAAATGTAATCGTAAATTGTACATTTAAAAATAATTTAATACATATTTGGATGGAAACTTAAAATCAGACATTTTTTGACATTAATAGTGATATTGACATTATAAGGTTAACAAATCACAAAAAGTTTTGGTCATGCATGTAATTGTTGTTGTTTTTTGAGATTATTTTAACTTATCTTTATTTAGTTTTTTTTCTAAGCACTTCACTAACAAACACAAAATATAAAATATTTCTAGACCCTTATTGGCCACTTGTATTATTTAACGTTATATTGCAGTTATTTTTACTAAATTCTATATTGAAAATATACTATAATAAATATTATTCATCGTCGTTACTAAATTCTAAAGCAATAACCTAATTCTAAACTTATAATCTTATAAACTAAACTTATATTCAAACTTATCATTTATTTTTAAGAAATTATCAATATTTTAGTAATAATCAATACTAGATAAAAATCTGTATTTTTACATTTTTAAACTACAGTTTATGAGACGATTCAATATAAAAAATCAAAACAAATTCAAATAGTTTTCATACAGGTCATGAGCTATGGAGACAGTTATAATGTGTATGCAATGAAATACATTTTGTTCGATTAATTATTATCGAAGACTACTCGCGGCTATCAGTTTTTCATAGTACGAAGACAAGAAAGCAGATAATGGAACAGAAAAAAAATAGAATTGACATTCTTGCTTCAAAAAATATAATGATTTTCCTTATTATACTCTTACTAACAATCTAACTTTTCTCTCTAAGCTATTAACATGTTTATGGAAAACAGTTTTTCCACTTACATATCTTTCGCACAACGATAGTTGAACTTAACAATTAAAGAGAAGTAATTGTATCTTAAATTTGATACATAAAACAAAAACAGCTTCTCTTAAACCTACATTAAAACGTATATTTAAAGTGCTCCGACGGTGGGAGTTCTAAGAATATTTGTGATAATTTATTGTTCAGAATTACTTTTAAAATGAGAAAACAGGATTTCTGTACTATTTTACACATTTTGACTGTCGTTAGTGTAATCAAATAATAATAATAGTCAAATAATTCGTGACTGTACAGTGTAATCACCACTCACAATCAATTTAATGATATATGCCTGTTTTTTCAGTTCAGCAATTTGTTGAATGAAATGTGGTCTCGTATTTTTATGAAAGCTGTTGGAATGGATATGGATTTTAAAACCAATAGAGCGACAAGAATTCATTAGATGTTTAAATTACATTTCAAACTAAATTATAGGCGGTAACAGTGAATGTTAAAAAAGTTAAAAAAAATAAATATGCAATTATACTTATAAATTAATAATTATTAATAATTCAACATCAGATTTTTTATCTTTTTTTATTTGATAGGTATTTAAATTACCTATCAATTTATATAACATAACCCACTACCCCCTGTACCACCAATAAATGCCATTTTTTTTAAAATGTTTGGCTAAACTTTTACCTTTTTCTCCCTCCCCCTAAAGTCTACTTCAGTCAAAATATTTGTTATTGAAAAACTGTGATAAAAATGCACTTCAGAATCTGCTTTCCCTACTCCATATATAAGCACATCAGCATCTTCAAATATTATTGATTCTATCTTGTCTTGCTATTCTAGCTTCTTTTGAAGAAAAAGTAGAATAGACAGATACTATCGAAATATGTAAAAAGATATGAAAATTATGTTTTGATAATTGTGACCTCCTAAACATTGTAGGCTGTATGAATTTATGTCAAGTGAATTATTTAATTATATAATAATATATAATATAATAATAATATAATAATAATATAATAATAATAATAAAATAATAATATAAATATATAATTATCTAACGAGCTTCTTCGTCACAAAAAAAAGAATTTACTGCTGAGTTGTGCATTATTGTCACCAAGTCACAATAACGTAAACAATGGTGTTAAAAAGAAACCTCAATTTGAGTATTACATGATATATTGAAACTAATGCTCGCCTATCACGTTTTACTGTGGCTTTCTTTCCGGGTTTTGGAAGCATTTGAATGCTGTTGGACGACTTGACGTGTTGGAAGAATGTCTGCGCAGAGCTCTGACTTATTTTCAGCATTGCAGCAATCGCCCGTCTCGAGTAAATGCTGGCCGAGTGTGCAATAATAATTTTGACGAATTTCGGCGCTTATCGGGTTGCCTCGTGGTATGTTTGCTGTTATCACGACCAGTACTAACTTGTGACAGGTAAATAATCCCATAACATAATATGTTTTAAAAATATTCGTTGTACAAAATCTTCCACTACAAAATATCCCATAATGAAATGAAAACTATTTTTAACCCATCCCATAACATTTCTGGTATGGCGTTATTTAAAATATATTTCAATGAAAACTACTAAACTTATTTATTATTTACTTCACTTTTCAAAAAATCGATACCCACATCCGTTCACTAAAGAAACTATAAAAAAAAATTTACCATTTTAGTATTATTATTCTCACTGTATTTTTGAAAAGTTCTCAAAATAAAGCTATATATTGCTTAAAAAAAACATTATATCATAATTCCACTCAACTCTCTACTGTATAATTCAAAATACGTCAATGTTTAACGAAGCCTAAACTCCCTATGGCAAAATATACAGCCAAAAATCTAAAGCTTAAAGCTCGAATTTCATTTGACAACTCTCGCAAAATCAGTGTGCGTAAAAAAGCCGTTCACTTAACCAACCTCCCGACCCCATTTCCCATACCGCTAAAAAATGCAACAATTCTTATACATAACATATAACCCGCATCTAATAACGAATTGGCTTCAAATTCTTTGCTTGAGCCGTCGCGGATTATATTTCGATGGATGAACATTGACAAGCAGCCACCCCTATATAAAAGCTTATACACGCATATATGCATACCGAAAAAGCGTGCTCGCTCTCCTTTTAAACGAAATCAAATTCAACAAGTCTCGACATTTGACTATGTGTATTGTGTATACCACAACACAGACACACTGCCTTTGTACACACAATTTCAATAGAGAGCCCGCGCGCACTGCTGACAAGCTGCCATCGAGCTTCCCGAGTTTCCTATCAAATGTATTAGTAAAATCAAGGCGCAGTCACTCTGTTAAATTTCAATACTGATACAAAAAAATAGAATATAGCGCACATTATTTTCCCTTAGTCTCAAAATTAACATACATCCGCAGTGCAAGCGCGTGCGCTGGCATATCAAATCCCTGATTTCCCTTTTATTTTAAAGAATAAACACCCGTGTACACCCAACAAAGTGTGGGGCGTAAGCGACTGTCTTATCTTAATGGTACACACATATGCGTTTGCGTTTATAGCCGACGGGGTTCAGCGCAAGTTGGAAACACAAAATTGTAGAATATACATGATGTCAGATTAGACTGACATTGGACTTTTAAATGCTCGATATCAATACACCAGTGTAAAGACCCTTACCCTATGCCCTATTGCATATATACAAACAGTAAACACGTAAAACGTACACATGCGATTTTACTTGGTGATTTGAAAATATGGAGTCAGGCGATTACTGTTTACTGTATGCAAATATAAGCTCACACATGCTGCACACAAACGTATTTAAACTTTTACGCCCCAAATACACGGATCAAGGCGAAACGAGCACATACGCTCGTACGTTTTGGAGATTAGATTATTGTTGTTTGCGAGCGCACAAAGACGAAGAACCCGAGCCCGAAGCCGCACACGCGGCTGGCGGCGAAGGCAAACTTTTTGGAGCGCACAGCTTTAAGTTTATTGAGTTACGCGATTTGCATAATGATGTTTGATTGTAAAAATTCAATGAGAAAAGTTGGTGCGATGTTTAAGATGAAAAAATGCTGATTTCCATCGGATACTACGTGCACATCGTGTTGAATTTTATGGAATCAAAGAAAAAGCGATTGCCAGATGTTTCTATTCTGTATGAATTTAATTGGATGAGTCATTAAAAAAATAATACGAGTATTATAATCTCTTGAAATTAGATATGTTATATATTAAATAATCTTTTGATTTCAATGGGGTATTTCAAAACACCAAAATATTTTCCAACGCTAATATTTGACGAAATAAAAAAAAAACATTACATTCCATTTTTTTAATTAATTATATTTGTTCAAGTAAAATTTGTAAATTTAATTATCCTTTTCAATAATTTATTCGTAGCTAAAGTAAAATGTAAAAAATGTTTGTTTTAAATAAATGTAGTTTTATTTGTAGTAAAATGGGCTCATCTTGTCAGATTAACCATAGTCTGATCCTAGTACCAATCATAAAATCTTCATCATTGTTACATTGAAAACAATGGACTATTTGATATATACTCATCTTTTCGGTGAGAAGTGGACTAGTTTTTTTGTTTACCAGATTGATTGTATGTATACCGTATACTACATCCAAAAATGTTATTAATGAATTTTCATCGTTATTTAATATAAGACTGAGCGAATCTCTGTGAACGCAACCATAGTTGACTGTGTGCTCCTCTGAAATTGAACTTTTAAAACCAGAAACTTCTGTGTATAGCTTGAGCTACGAAAATTAAAAATGGACATCGCGATGAAATTAATACAAATATGTTCTTTGTCTACACCTGGAGATTTATTTGTTTCTTTTTTCATTTTATTTGAATTTTTTGTCCGTTGTCGGTTTTAGTGCAATGGATTTATTTGCTGAAAAAGAAAAATCCATAAAAATAGTTGGCGGTCATTATTATATAGGGCTGTTTGTGCCCACTTTATTGGCATTTAAATTTGACCATATTTTTTATACCCTTCTCCCCTTTTCTATACATTTTAAAAGATAGTTAGTTTTCCTGGGGTTTGAGTATATAGAAGATGACTGTTGTAAATACTTCCAAAAACATATTAAGTACATAGATTCATTATATTCAGTCAGTTTACATTGTACTAATTATTACTCGTAGAGGATAGAGGATGGACTCAATCAATTTCATAACTAGGAGTTTCATGTATTGTTAAGTCTTGTTTTGTTTGCTTTCATTTTTAATTATGTGCTCACAAGGCCCAATGTACATTTAGTTGTATGTTCTTCTAGTTAGTTATCTTCCGGCTCACACATGTATGGCTTACATGATATTGTATAATTATTTCTTTGTAACGTCCTATTTATTTCTTTAGGAGCTTCATATATTATTATTTTGAAACCATTTTTCCTTGTATATTTATTTATTTCAATTTGCAATCAATCTTGTAAAAGTTTCTTTAAAATTCTTCGATCGATGTATATCTAAATATGTAATCATCATTGCGAATTGATCGATTCTTGATGTTGTCCTTCAACTCGAATAAAAGCTTGTTAGGAGTCTTAATTTACCCTGACGCGACTCTAGCAACTTTGCAGGACAAATGCGCATATTTTTTGAGATATCTCTATGCACCGAGATCTATCTTGCTACTTATATTTGGAATCGCGAAACATCAACGCCATCATACACTTATTGTTCTATGCAGGGTGCGTGTGTATATGTTAATTGATGACATTATTGTTCCGTTATTCCAAACAATAACCTATTTCAGAAATAGGCTAATAATAGCAAGAGGAACCTACTGATTTAAAGTGCTACATTCGAAACACACTTCGGTCTGCCGTCCGGGATTGAACCGGGCGACCTCGCATAAGCCAGGCCAACGCGGTAACCCACTCGGCTATGGCTATGGTATGATGCTTTAAAGGTTTATAATTCTATTTAAACAAAACTTTGATCGAAATTACCAATCAAAACTACCGAAAATGATAATAGGAAAACTAAAACAAATGGTACATACTCCGGATAGTCCGTTTGGATATTGTCTGAACATACTTTTGGGCTTGATGCCTCCTAGAGATCCGCTGATAGCAGAAAAGTATTTCTGTTGCTTATCATTATGATTGATAGATTTGATAGGCCGTTTTGACCAAAGTGGGATTTTAATAGATTTTTATTGTATTATTACCCTTTATAGAATCAAATACCATCTATTTTAAAAGTCCAGGATGCTTTAAAAATTATGTCATCGACTTGTTCTCCAAAAAGTATTAACCTTTAATAATAAAACGGAATTATGGGAATTATTTCTTTAATTGACCCTTAAAAATAAATAACCGTTACAGTAAAACTGTGCTTTTTTGGTTAAACAAAATACAATCAAATACAAGTTTTACATTTATCGTGATATTATTTATTGGTTTATTCGATTATGTTATTGCGCACAAATTTTAGTACATATTTTAATCTGTAATAGCAATATTCCCAAAAAAGTGAAAATTCGTTAAAACCTCGACAAGAAATCATATCTAAGTTTGAATTAAGTAAGCAAGGCTGTAAGTACTATATATTATATTATAACATAAGAAAGTACCCAAAGAATAAAAACAGTCACAGTTTCGGCCGTAAAAGGAAGACAAATATGCAAAATACGATCGTCTACTAGTTCGACAATTCGTCAAGAATCCACACTTATCCAAAATATCTACAAATGTTATAAGAACCCAAATTAGTAGACCCACCATCTCTAGAAGACTTAAAGATATTGTAGTTCGGGCATATACACTTAAAACTGTTGTAAACATCACCGACCGAAATTAAAAGAAAATGCTGCATTTTACTTTGAAGTATAAGCTAAAGCCCCTCAGCTATTGACAACAGATTTTATGGTCAGATGAAATTTATTTTGCCATTCATTGAAACCAATATGTCTTATTGCCGGAAAGAACTCCGAAAAACACAGAAAATATTTGACATGAAAATAAGCATAAGCTTATGTTTTGGAGTTGTATTTCATACAACGGTTTTTGGAATTTATTTCTACTTTCTGATAACGTAAACCAAAGGTATATTTAAATACGAGTATATAGTATTAAATGAAAACGCTACCGTTTGTGGTGATATTCTTATTGGAGATAATTGGATACTCAAACAAGACAAATCGGCGATTCACACTGTAAAAATGTGTAAAAATTTCATGATTGGTTCTGGCTTCAACACATTGAATTGGCCACCACAGAGCCCAGATTTGAATGTTATTAAAAATAATAGCTGAAAATAAAATTTGTGAAGCCAATGAAGCTTGGAGTATCGACGGAATCTCATAGATTCCATACCACGACGCCTTCAGGACAAGGGAGGCTTTATCTGTTACGTATACTCAATTATAAAAAGTATTATTTTAAGCTTTTCTGATCATTTTAATTATTTGTTTTTAATACACTTTTTTTAAATAAATTTTATTATAATAATAATTTTAATAATAATAATAATAATTTTATAAAATGTAATTATTTAGTTTTTATTTGTTAATTGTTAATTGTTAATTGTTAATTTGTTAATAATATGTATAAAAACAGCAGCAAAGGCAAATAATATATCATTCCACATAGTTTTGACTTTTACTGTATATCATAATATTTATGCAGAATTTCATGGGTCAAAATGTGTATTTGTTTCAAATACATCATTGCTATGGGATATTTTTACGCAAACATTATTGTTATAAACCATGTACTATGTTGTTAATGTCATTTTAGAATAATTTAAACATCAGAGAGCATTTTTTAATGGGATATATAATTTTTTGGAGTTTCATGAAACAAATTGTCAAGGATTTAAAAGCACACACACAAAAATCGGTAAATATAATTTTTATAATCATCACAATTTGTGAATAACAATTTCCCAAAACTTCAAAACAGCGCCATACCATTCAACCGAAATAAACCCTAAAAATATCAAGCACATAATTATAAATGTGCATGAATTCAGAACTACACTGCCTCTCCGGTTTCCCAACCCCTCGAGAACTCATATACAATCACACAGTTCAACGGTGGATTACACTTAACTGTGTTTGTGCATTTTCTATACAATAGCCTAGTTTTTTTCCGTGGGATTTCCGCTAAAATATGAATAACATTTGGCATTAACTGTTGTACTGGAATTTGCATAAAACCCGGAACTATATAGGGCTGCTGCAACAACAACATTTGATGATTATTTAAATGCTCGTTGCTCGCAAGCACAGCAAAAGCTTATCGCGTATACATTCTTTTTTTAGGAAGAGTGAGAGATCTATATTTATGTATACAGTAGTGTAGTTCCCATATTCTAAAAGCTCATTATGCCATGAAAACGGTTAAAAATATAATCCGATGTTGGTGCAAGAGGTTTTGAAGTGGTCGCTCGCATTGGAAAATGCAATATTATGCACAAAAGCACATCATTATAAACGTTCAGCTGCTGCAAATATGTGCATTGTATGTGTAAGTGTGCTTTTCAGTACACTACCCTTCCCCGGTTTATCTATATATGCATTCACAGTATATTAGATAGCAATTTATGTGGAAAATATTTATTTAGTTTTTTGCATGATAAGCATATATTTTACGATCTGCATATATTCGCAAAATGTGTGTGTGTGTGTGTTTGCAGACTCATTCAGAATCACGAAGCGGGGCATACAGGAATGAAGTTTCGTATATTCGTTTGAATGGTGATGTAAAAAACCTACTCTGAATAGTGTATAATATATACTATATATGATTTTCGATAGTAGTACGAAAGCGCCCGCACGAATTAATAAATAAACCAGCTTTTCCCATTCGAATAATATTTACGCACAAATATATAACCCCGGCAAACACAAAGCGACATGTCAAACACCAAATCCGAAAACATTTTCGCTGGCATTGTTGACACTAAAAATCGCCTTTTCTCCAATTCATCAAATGCTCTCTATAGAAGTTTACCGACATACACCCCTGAACATACTCACACACGTACAGAATGTAGAAATGATGCTGGAAATCGTGGTGTTTGCGATAGCAAATATACACATGCATATATACACGTCTGATGTATAAGTATATATGAAGTGACGAAGTACGACTGAACCTATATCCTGGAGATAGATCGTGAGCCACAGAAATAATCCTCCCCCGCAGTTTAACGTTCTGTCGTGTCTCCGATGATATATCGTCATAGTCACACATACACACATACATTTGCACATATGATGAATATACATGGTAAAGGTATTTGCTTAGAATGAAATTGAGGCTCATTCTGCAGCATGTATATTTATGTAGTGTATGCTCTAACCCACGGAAATCAATATAATCAAATATTGGTGAATGTGAGCGCACACATAAATACATACATCGTACACAGAGCAAACTTTATGAATGTGTATGTGTGTTTATGTGTGTGCTCAATGCAAATACTTCAAACGCTTGATTGTTTCGCATACATACATATTACATATATATGTTGTTATATATGAATGTTAGAATAGTTTAAATATGCCTTTAGTTTGTATTAAATAGCTTCGTAATCCATCAGGCTATGAAGCGATATGATGAGGTTTAAATTGTGGCGAGAATTATATATAAAGCCGCACATTTTGTATTATAAGGATATGTTAAAGCTTAACTATAATATTAGTTAATAGTTTGTCTAACAAATTATTTCTAGTTATAATTAAAATAAGTGTACAAATAAAGCATCAAGATAAATTCAATTCAATTTAAATGTGATTTTTTTTTTTTTTTAAATCAACGGGAAAACCCTTACTGACCGTTTATTATCAATGTTTATAAAAAAAATGCTCATCACTAAGTGAGGATGGAGTCATTCCAACTATGTTG
>JANSTU010040316.1:0-11009 GCA_027564075.1 Bolitophila hybrida | reverse complement strand
AATGTTCTTTCAAATGATAATAAACATTCCCCATTAAATTTGAATTTTCTGTGTTTTTTTCTTTGTAAAAGTAGGGATCCTCGAAATGGATCACGCTTTATTACTGAACAATATGAAAACATAACAGAAAATGTTTTTCGAAATCGAGGATGTTGTAAAAATAAACTTATTTTTGTTTGTCCTTTCTATGTTATTTTTCCTCGATTCGATTCGATAAAACATGTAAACTATATTAAAAAATATTATATATATATATATAAAATATGATGAGTAATTTCATAAACTAACAATGAACTTCCAGAAGCCGAGTGAACTTGTCTCTAGTTGGAATTGTCAATAAACAGCTTTCATATCTTAACCTTCCGGAAGCAAAAATGTTTCAATGTTATATTCAAATTTAAAAAACAATAATGAAATAATATGAGAATTGCTAAAGCGTGACATCATACATAGATTAACACGATTAACACACGCAAAATTGAGCTATGTCAATAGAAATTAGAAGAGGTATTCTGTGCATTCGTGGGCGTGATGCATTCAAAAATTCGAAATTAGAAAATATTTCTCAAAATAAATAAAACAATAACAATTCTATAGTTAATATCAGTCATGAATAATATAATAATATAAAATGATATATAATTATTTAATATTAACGAATTGCTTGCGACATATGCAACGGAGTCAGCATCAATTCCAATTCGGCGTCCTTGAAATTGGCACCTCTTAAGTTGGCCTCTTGCAAATCACTGCCTGACAAGATACACCTCTGCAAATACAAAATTATATTATATTTATTTATATATTATATTTAAAATATACCTCAAGATCTGCGCCGGCCAGCACAGCGGCACGTAAATTACAATTTTTTAAGTTTGCATCGCGCAGATTGGCCACACGCAAATTGACACCGGCCATATTGCTGCCCTCCAACGAAGCACCTTTTAGATTGACACCCTCTAGATTTGTCGAGGTACCGCATAGTACCTCAAAGTTACACTCTTGCATATTTGCACCTTCCATGTTGGCACATGAACCACGCACTGAAATCAACTGGGCACCACGCATATCTGCAAATGTCATGTCTGCACGTTCCAGACAGCAATAACTCAGATTCGACGATGACAAATTACACTTGGACATGCATGCAAACTACAAAATATAGTATATTTAAATATTTCGTATAACTTATGAATGAAATGTACCTTGAAATTAATTTTCCTTAGATCCAATCGACTCAAATCGGCTCCGGTAAGATTTACACCCTGAAAACGTAGCTCTGCTTTATGCGGCGTTTGAATCAGTGCATTAATCACATCTCGACGTGTCAGCGGAGCGTTCTCGTCGTATGTGTTTGATGACGCAATAATTTCCTCAAGACGTGGAATTAGTCCTTCGATGCCAAAGAACTTGGCCTCTTCTAGAATTCCCTCAAAACTAACATTTTCGTCTCGTATCAGTTGACCGTGCCTGAGGTAATTCAAGATCGGCTCAAAGTATTGGGCACTGCGATCAATAAGATAGGCTCCGTTCTGGTCGACATTGCTGGGATTAATTTGACTGCCTGGGGCAAACATTCGGGCTAGCATACTGTTTGGTTCTTTGTTGACCAGAGTGCTGCGTGTCGTACAGAATACGGTACCACCAACATTTAATGATACCCATTGCGTGGTGTTTGAACTCTCGGAATTTGTGGTCATAATACACAATTTTTTATTTTTTATTAAACTTCTGAATAAGTTTGAAACGGTAGGATTGGTATTTTAGTGAATTATTTATTAAAATATATATATTTTTATTAGACAATAGATACTGCAAACTGCATTTTATGCAGAATTGCAGATTATATATGATATGCAATAATGCAATATTGCAATTTTACCATTGATAAATGTCAAATGTCAAGTGTAAACAACAAAAACAAATACACTGTTAAAAATTTCGATTGGGTAGATTCACAGGTAGATTGCACATGTAACGTGATTTCGATCAACATTTTTATGTACCGAGCCGATGAAAAAAAAATTATACACATATCTCGTAATATTTTTAACTACCAATGAAAAGGTCTTCGCGTGGTGGTCAAAGTTTGAAGCTTATTTGACACATGCAAGATGTTGAAAATTTTATGGTTCCCATTAGTATAAATAGCGCTGTTTTTATTTAATGATATTTTTGAGTAGTGATTGATTAGTTATTCAATTATTAAACAAAATAAAAAAAATGGAAAAAAGTGAATCTGAAGTAATTTATTTACAAATATGGAATAATGAGGTTATATCTCGGTTTATATTGTTGTGCTGTGATTGTTTGCAAACACACAAAATCACTTTCTTTGAAGGGCTTATTACGGTTATTTATGATCATTTCAAGAGTATATTGTACCGAAACTATACCTTAGGTAACTATTAAAGAAGTTAATACAAACAACATAACCACATATTATATACCTCGTTATATACACCAAAACAATTATTGCAATATAATGAAAAACCGATGGAAAACCAAGTAAAAAAACTAATCTTTTTGAACTTAAAAAATATAATATATACTTAACTTTATTAAAAAAATATTTTATTTTTTTATTTGTAACGTACACACAGATTCTATAAAAAAATGTAAATATCGAAAACGAATAGCCAACTAAGCCAAACACAAGAAACTTCCAACTGCGTAAATGATTTTCAATCGATATGCATTTTAAGATATATCTTACGATCAAATATATGAAACAGCTACCTAAGGAAAACATACATCCCTAGCAGACCAAGGTACGGATAATTCAGAAACAAGAACTTTCAAGTACATTAAAAGTAGCTGAAGTTCCACCATATCCATTGCCGAGTGGGTTAACGCGTTGGCCTAGCTTATGGAAGGTCAATCAATTATCAAATCAATTAACATATACACACGCACCCTGTATATAACAATAAGTGTATGATGGCGTTCATGATTCACGATTCCGAATATAAAATAGCAAGAAAGATCTCGGTGCATCGAGATATCTCAAAAAATATGCGCATTTGCATATATATGTTGTTAGTTGTTGTTAGAGTCGCGTCAGGGCAAAATTAAGACTCCTAACCATCGGGGATGTGTTGTGAGTGTTAGAGCACAGTAGCTCCAATAGGAGCACAAACAGCACATTAGAATGACCTGATCACTCGTGTGAACCCGTAATGGTCAATGAATCCGGTGTGCGGAATCGCTGCTTGAGATGCGTTTTTGCCTTTGTCGTAGTAGTATTGTAAAATATGTCGGATTATCTCTTTATTTTGCTCCATGTTTGCGACGCTAAAACTCACGAACGACAGAACCAAACAACAACAAACTGTCCAGCGCGTGTGTAAGCGCGTTAAGACATTTCCAACAAGCTATAGCATGACCCGATGTGATGAATACAACTGGAACTACGCGCTTGCAACGACACCTAGCGAAAATACTGCAAGACTTTTTTGACACTCTTTTATTTGGTTATCTGAACGCACGACACAGATCTTGGAACGCCACCGGACAAAACTCAGCTGGTAAATTATTCTTTGATTTATCACAAAAAGGATAATTTTACATTCATGCTCCGAGCGATCCAACCTACCACCCTGCTCATTCTAACCGACAGCCAACTGTACTTGATATCCTCCTGACCAACACAACGCTCAACCTACAACATCCTATAGTCCTTAGCGAACTAAGTTCTGACCACAACCCCGTGATTGTTGAAATCGCAGCAGAAAGTCAGATTCTATATACCACTCCGCAAAAAAATCAAGAGAACGCTAGCACTATCGTCAGCCACAAAACAACTCATAACACTCAGGAACTCAACGAAGAGATTGCGGCAGCAAAACCGACTACCCCACTATAAGTCTGAGATAAACTTTCTTAACAGAGTCATAAAAGAAGAAAGTACCAAGGAACGAAACACTAACTTCCAAATAACAATTGTTGCCTTCGAGAAAGGTGACAGACATTATTGGCATATCCAACATGTGGTGAACACCTACCTGAAACTTCTGCGAAGTCCAAGATCGATGGTCAGAAGTCTTTCGCCATTGGCTGCAAAGAGTTCTGAGTCTTGTGGGAGCGTTGGAGGAATCACGGACAAATCTGCGCAAGTATCAATTAGAAATGACCGCATGGTTGTCTTGTCTGTAACGAATAGGCGACTATGATGAACCTCCCCCACTGTTTTCGACTTTTTTAACCGTAGGGGCGAGAGTTTTCCGTCCTAGCGAAATCTTTATATAAATGACAATGTGGTTTGCATTTATTAGCCTTATAACCCCATTTATTATGGTAATAGCAAATATTTTCATCGTTGTCATTCTGCTGGAAATTATTGTTTCGAAAGTGTTGTCGGTTATACGATTTGCTTCGATATCGAGAGACGTTCCTGTCTCGTGTGCCGCTGCGACCTTGTTCACGTCGTGTTTTACGTCTATTTTGGCGTAAGCTTAATTTTTCGATCATACTCCGAAGATCAGCTAGATCGTTACGAATGTCATTGTTGTTAGCTGATGAACACGACTCTGCGGCATCTAATCCAAAATTTGCCTCAGTCTGAGTGAACCATATACTTGGATTAGATTTCCAAAAAGGTGGAAGTCTCGCTGCTACTTTTGAAACCTCTGGAAGGATTGGATTTGGATTCGGATTTGGGTTGGCCATATTTTAAGAAGGCGTGTACGTCGCAGTCACCAATTTGAAGGCTCTGCCCTCTTGATCTTTAATACTTATATTTAAAAGATTTTAATTTTAATTATTTATTTAGACTTGTTGTCGATTGGAACAGGAACAGAGACTGATTTAATTTAGATTGTGCATTGATATTTATAGGTAAAGCTCAAGTACACTTTGATTTATAAATATTAATGCACAAAACAAATACAAAAATACAAAGACTGCCTTTTTTTGATTATGGAATATTAACGTACAGTGATTAGTCCAACCAGTCAGCCGCCACAGCTCAATGACATAATCTAAATTTGAAAGCCCTAAATGGCCTAAATACACAAAAATAATACGTTTAATATATGTTTTATACCACAATCCAAGATTAAAACTCTCCCCTTGAGCTATTCTCAAAATCTTCCAATTATTTTCTTTACGATTGAAAAGTAATTTCAACTTTTTTATTGAAATAGCAAATGCCAAATGCAATGATGCAACTTAAACCAAATCCAAACATAAATAAAATAATCGCACTCATAAAAATAGCATATTATATATATTTGGTGGTAACAAAAATGCAATAAACGTCCATCAAATAAATAAAAACACACACACACACACACAAACATTGCAATTCTCATAAAATAACAAGCTTTCTTTTTTAAAATTAAATCTCTCTGACTTATTACAACGGTAGTTGCAGTTTGCCCACAAAACCCATATAGAAAGAAAACACGGTAAGGGTGTAAAAGCAACACAATACAAACAATTGCAATGGGAGGTCCTCTCAACCGAGCGCACTTAGAATTATTATATTCCAAAGTATTAAAACCACTGCTGCATGCGGAATCCCATATATAAGATTTCCCTCTTTCTTGGTGAACGTCATATATACAATATACCGAATAATATGCGAAAGCTCTGCATCCCCTGCAAGCCGACCGTCGTGACTCGTCGTCGTTGTCGTGGGGGTACATTGTATAATGTAGACATATATATATATATATATATATATATATAGCATATAGGTGGAATTGTGTACAATGCGCTACGGTATGCCTATAAAATATACAAAGGCTATAAACTTGGATATTGCAATGCTTAAATTGTTTTCTCTGCATTGCAATTGCGCACAGATTCGGTTCCTGCATTTCGTATATTTGCCCTCTTGCGTGTATACACTGTCAATGTATACGAAGCTCAATCCGGCACGGCGGCTGCTCGCAAATAATACCGGAATTCATATAAACTGAGTTTTACCGATGAAGGAAAATATACACACTTACAGAAATCCTCATCGTATTCTGTCGTCTGTGTGCCCTGTATATGTGTACATGAAGATCGCTAAACCGCTTATATAAATCCCCTATATTGCAATCTTTTAGAATAACACAACATAATCAAATACGCGAGGCGCGTGCGGGGTTTTTGGATTATAATCTGTGAAGTTGCCTCGCGTCTGTTGGTTTTTTCAGTTGGGAAATCTGCTTATTTTTGGAAAATTATTTTATGTCATGGAAAATGTGCACACAGAAGCGCACGCACAGACATATTTCCCATCAGTGTCAAATATGTGTGTGCGGTGTCAATGATGGTAGAGGGATTTCAATTGTTTGGGAATGACTTTTAATATGCAGGCTGTATTCGGAGAGTCTGTGGGCGGATTATATGGTCAATATTTATTGAGATCATATTGTAATGGTGTAAATATAAAAAGCCTCGAGTGAATTGATCAAGGGATTAGTGCAGATAAAAGCATTGTAATGTGAGCAGACTGAATTGGATTATATAATGTTGGAGCTTTGTTTGAAGACTGTAAAGGGAGGCTTTTTATAATTTAAGAAAATAATCTGGAAATATTTTTTGAATATTTGCCTTTTTGGTACAAAATACAAATTTTAACTTTTAAGCAATAATGAGTTTTAACTAATTAACTAATTGTGTACTGTTTCACGACACTGAAAGCAAAACAAAAGAGTCATATGAACAATATCATATTAACCGACTTTAAAAAGTCAATTTTATTGGCTGGAAAATAGTTTTTTTATGGATGCTAAATTTAAAGGCTGTTATATTAATTTTGAAAGTTCAATCCTTTGGGTTACAACGATAGAATCGTGTAATCCAGAGCTTGGATTTAAATAAAATTCGAAATGCATACAAATCCTAGCTGCAAACACTTAATAAGACAGAATGCAGCATTAGGTTGCAAAATGGTATAAAAATAATTATATTGGATGAACATCGAAGAAGCCAGCATATTTGCCATCATTTTAGAGTGTTGCAGATAAAATTCCAATGTTTTTGCTAACAACACAGAACAATCTCGAAGCTTGGCATCGTGGTTTGTAAGTTGTGTTTGGCCATATGCATGCAGGAGTCCATGAAATAATTTAAGTTCTTCAAATGGAATATTTACATATGCGTGTTGTAGTTATTGGTGAGATGCCACCTTTTTCGACAGAAAAAAATATGAAAGGACCGAGAGGCGACAGAACGTACCAAACCGTACGAAATCCGTAAAAAATGTAAATGTCATAAGTAAGATAAAAAAAATATCTAGGCAAAATGAAAATACCTAAAAAGATTTTAAAACATAAACTTTTAACTAACGCAATTAATTACGTATTAATCGACATAGGAAGATTAAATCGAAATAATAATAAATAAGATGAAACTGAAAATTAGGCATGATTAAAACGACCTAGAACTGACGGAAAGATTAATTGACCTAGAGCCGACTTCAACATAATAAATAAAACCAAGACAAAACTAAAAAAAAAAAATCTTGTCAAATTGGAACATTATTCAGATTTTTTAAACCTCTTAAATGGGGTTGAGCCAGTTTCATGATTAGGGAAAATCCAGCAATCCCGCATGCTCAAACTAAACCGGATAGAATTGAGATCCTTTTTTATAGCTCAAGCGCTGCAATGGAACCCGCAAGGAAGTCGTAGCAGAGGTAAATCGAAAACGACGTGGAGGCGCACAGTCGAACGAGAGCTGGGAGAAGCTCAAACGAACTGGACGGCGATAAAGGCTTTGGCCGTCAACCGCGTCCAGTTCCGCAACTTTGTTGCTGATGCCCTATGTCCCGTATAGGGATCGAAGGAATTTATATATATATACTATATATTAGGTGATCACATTTTAACTAAACAAGCTTGTTTAATCTAAATTTATATATAACCTATTTTACTTTTAGTATTTATATTTTTTTATGGCAAATACCTATTTTCAACGCTTTGCTTTATCACAAACACAAACAAATTATTTCCAAGTTTGCAGGAGCCATTTCTTCATCCGAAGACAAATTCTTATTGTTAACATCGTATCGTGGCGCAAATTCTTCTGCTCTCTTCTGCCTCATTTTATAATAAAAGCCGTCCTTTTTATTTTGTGTTATATATTTCCATTTGTCAATAGGAACCATCTATTGACAGAATGGACTGAAACATCAATACCCATAATTCAGCAGTAAATTTTACCAGGTACCACCATTATTAGTGATTGCTGTAAGGCTTATAACTGGTTTAAGAGTAATGGATATAAGCATCTATTGGTAAACCACTCCACTCGAGATTGTGTGATTTTTAAAATCGTTATCTTTGTGGTGCTATAGTACATTCAATTGCAATAAATCTAAATATTCACATGATAGAATGAAGATAATGAGGTATGATTTGCAAGAAAAAGACCCAAGTTATGTTATCGCATAACAATTTAAAAAAAAAATTCAACAATATTATTATGTTAATTACCCTTGTTGTCTTTGAAATTTATGCATTTTTTGAGTTATTATTTTCATCATACATTAAAAGAAAACCAATTTTCAAGCTCGATTCGATACATACAATAGGTAAAAAAGATAATTTTTATAAAACATTTTCACTCCACTCTACTGTCTATAACTTGAAGGATGAAGGAGATACATCCCTACAATTTAACCATTTGAGTTGTATTTGTAAATTGGCATCATTGAATTGCATCAAATTAGCTGAAACAAATCGGACTCCTTTTGATTTTGCTGAAGGAGAATCAGAATTAGTTACTGGATTTAATGTGGAATATAGAAGTGGGAGGTTTGCATTAATTTTTTTAGCTGAATATTCAAGAATTTTATTTATAAGAATATTATTTACACTAATATTTTTAGGGGCTGATATTTATAATATAATATTAATATAATATACACATTTGATAAAACCAATAAAAAAAATAATTCTATAATGAAGGAAATAAAGCAATTTGCATGATGCAGGTCAATACTCTTTATAAACACCTAACAACTAAATGTACAATATTATCCAAAAAATTATGCTATAAAAATACAAATACAAAACCTATAATTCCGGAAAACAACCGCTTACATAACACCTTGTCATCCATCATAAAAAACCTCCCCTTATTAAATAAAATAGCTTTTAACGACCCCAAGACATTATATATGAATCATTACGCCCAAATATATCAAACGAAAAAAAAATGGTTGTGTTGTTTTTTTATTAAATTAATTTTCCAAAAATAAGTAAAATTCTTTCTTTTTTGTGTTACGTATTTTATTCTATCTATACTTTATACGCTTTTTAATGTCGTGCTCCCAATTTGAAACGATTCTATCAGTATTATGTATTGATTAATTTTGTTTAAATTGCCCTCGTATACATATATACGAGTATACAATTAGGAATACAGCAAATTGTGTATATTAATATTTTTGTTTACACGACAAAATAGGTAGCGATATATATATACAAATTATATACATTTATACATAAAATATGCAAGTATAGTTTGTATATTCACATATTTATATGATAAACTTTGTAGACGGTGCACGCGAACGTTTATGTATACATAATATAAGCGATCTCGAAATAGGAAATACAAATGTACACACATACACTAAATTAGATTAACTGAAGGTAACTTAAACTCACTAAAGCGCAGAACACTAAAATAATAATTACGCATAAAATTGTAAAACATTGTTTATTTTAAAAATTATAAAATAATGACGAATATATATATATATAATGTGAGTGAGATAGAGGGAAACTATTGGCTATTATAAGCATAGATCAAAGTGCTGCGATTTGTTTAATATTTAAACTATCGTGTAGGTGTTTTTTGAGCATTATTTTCGATGTTTTATGATGAGTTGTCGATTGTTTTATGTCACGTAATAATGCATTTAAAACATGTTTTCCGTGATCTAATATGATTGGCTGTAGTTTCCATATCATTTAGTATTCAATATAGTGGTCATACAATTTTTCGATACAATTTTTATATACGATTTGTCTTTGGCCTCATAATAGGCTTCAGTTTGCGGCGATTACCTCTTCATTGGCGCTTTCTTTGGAGTGTAGGGCGAAGGGGGTTTGCAGATCTGGAGAATACGGTGGATGCGGAAGAAATTCGATGGCAGAATTTTGCTTTTTCATTGATTTGTGACACGGTGCATTGTCTTGATGAAACAGAACTTTCTTCTTCTTCAAATGGGCCGTACTGATAACCTTGCGAATTTTGCATATTTCCACACTTTGGAGTCGGCTGGATTCGCGTTTATTACGATAAAACAGCTCCAAACACTGCTCGGAATCATCAATTCGGAGGCACCCACATTTAAACACAGCTTTCGCATACCCACGTTCATCTTTATGGTCTCAGCTATCTCGATCTACTTCACTTTGCGGTTATCCAGATATATTTTGTGGACTTTGGACTTGTAGCGCCATCTATGTGGCTGCCTACGAACTTTTCAGCCCAATTAGTAAAATAAAAATAAAAATCGTCTAAGTTATCGTTTATGTTATGGCATATTTTAAAAAGAAAACAAATCTGCCCTCTTCATTCCTTCACCTGTTCCCAACGGTTGTTTTTCTATGAAAATATTGAAAAGGTCGGTAGATTTATGTGGAGTTTTGTTTTATATTTTAGGATATTTTAAATTTTTGTTTTTTAAAAAATTTAAATTAAATAAAATTAAAAAAATAAAACAATGGGCATACAATCCCCCAATATTTTTGTAATATTCAAAATCATAATTCCCAAACACATAATCCCCAAATACATAATCCACAAAAACGAGATCCAAGAAATCAAAATCCCCAAACTAAATCAATATCAAGATCTAGTGTTTAGAAATGTTGCAGAAATGTAATGTAGTATTCAAGGAATGCAGATAGCACATAACATACAGAAAACACATTCAAATAAAGGGTAGGAGGTGTAGGAGAGATATTTGCGAAAAAAAATATTATTTGAAAGGTCCATCGACCCCATTATGTATGGAATATGACATCATTCAAATGACCGCCAAGGCTTCGTTTGGT
>JANSTU010040305.1:0-11010 GCA_027564075.1 Bolitophila hybrida | reverse complement strand
ATGATAAATCAACACACGAAATTGCTTTGAATTCATTTTTTTGAAAAACTCAAAAGTAGCGTCACTTGAACCTCTGTCACTGGTAAACTAATCGTCGGAGTGTCATGCAAATTTAACAGATATCTTTTTAAGGTTGGTACTTCCTACAAATCATATGTATTATTACATAGCAACGCCATCTATGTGTCATCCTACGGACTTATTGAGTGATGTGTTACCTCAATAGTTCCCACAATCCATTTTATCTCCTTTATTTTATAGGGGACAAATGACGCCAAGTTTCTACTCACTTCTCCAAATCTGCACGATAAGCTCATGCAACGACAACCATACTGCTTCTCACCATATTTAAGGAGTTCTCCGGGCATGTTGTCATACCCCGACGATTTATTATTCTTGAGCCTGAGAATTTCCGCGGAAAGTTTTCTCTCCTGTTCCCTCTTTTTTCGTCGGAACAGTTTTCGTTCAAATGACCTCCTCATGGTTGGCACGTGTAACCCACTGCAAGGTTTTAAGTCGTGCTTGGTTTTTAACCTCCAGCGCTCCTCCATACACTCGTCATCAAACCACTCATTTCGGACCCGAGGACTCCAAGAACTTAAGTTGCAACACGCTCTACATTCTGCCTTAACCGATTCAACCTTCAATCCGTTCCTCCAGCTTGTCCACGTATTGTTGCCTCACATCTTCGCTTTTCAGCAACTCTGTGTCGAAACTTTTCTGCGATTGGTGCTGGCTGCTTTAGACTTGAATTCTAACTCTGAACTTCATTTTAACTAAATAATGAACAGATTCTATGTTAGGTCCGCGGCAGCTTTTTACATCTAACACGCTTGAGCAGTGTCGGCCATCAATTAACACGTGGTCAATCTGGTTTGCTACTATTCCATCAGGAGAAAATCGATTAGGCGGCACCCATTTTCCCTTCAAGTCTTATGAAGGCTGTGTTGACCAACAGTTGGCTTGTACATGACCTCTTTACCAACCTTGGCATTCAAATCACCGAGAACAATTTTATTGTCTCTGGCTGGTGCAACTTCTGGTAGAACAAATCTTTTTCTTCCATGGGTTCATGTGCATGTGTTATACGGGTAATGTTGAAAAACTTACACCTTATTCGTAGAGTACACAATATCTTATCTATCGGATTAAAGCCGATAACTGACGCCTTAGCTTTATCCTTTACCATAAAAACTGTGCCGAATACTCCTCGGCCGCCCACATTTTTACCACTGTAGTAGAATACGTAGTCTCTACTACGGACGGAATACTTCCCAGGCCATTTGGTCTCTTAGATAGCTGTAACGTCCAGCTTAGCCGTTCTTAACGTGTCAGTTAACGTCCTTAACCTTCCAGGTTGCAACAAGGTCCTAACGTTCCACGTCGTAATTGCCAAATCGTGGTCCTTATTTCGTAGCTTGGGTCGTTATTTGTTTCAGAACCTGTGATTCTTTTATGGTGTTGAAATGGAAAACGAGCCCGTCTACCCTGCATCTAGACCCCACACACAGCACAAGCTGTGACATCTCCACCAAGCTTCTGACCAATCAACATACCGCATAGGACCCACGGAGCTGAAAAACTACAATGCCCGTGAATAAAAACAGTTAGTGCGTTCCAAAATTGTTGCTTCATTTGAGTAGCTAGCGTGTGAAAAAATTGCCCAGAATCGTTACCCTGAACTGCTCTCAGAAAATAAAACAAATCATCCTTAACCTAACTTTTTGAACAATGCGGTTGTTATACAATCGCGTTAGTATCCCTGCAGCAAAACAAATCATGCTTAACCTAACTTTCTGTAGAACCTGTACCGAGTTAAACGTGCTCTTATTGAGATAGACATGCATAAACATCGTTTAAACTTTTTAAAAATCGTGCAGTAATTCGTGATGCTAAAGCGTTATTATGAACAAACATAACGTCATGTGTTTTATGACGTAAACTGTAGTCACTTGATATCAACTCTTCTGAAAATATTCTCTCACCTTTATCTAATTTGGAAATCAAAATCGGATAAAATTTGATACATTGTCTGCATCAAAGCCGACAAAGCCGAAACGAGACTGACACGCAGCAAAATTGGCTAGACAGGCTACCAAAAGTTTTTTTTTTCTCAAAAGTACTTTTTTCGACACGCTCAATTATCTTTATGGATTGGCTTGAAATTTTGACATTTTTGACAGTATATTTTAAAGAATTGTTTTTATGTTGCATATTTCATTTGTTTGTTTTTGTGTGTTATTTTTGTTCATTTTCATGTCATGTCATTTACACGAAATGGATTTGAGTATGTGTGCGTGACAAATGTCATGTTCATCTTCACAGAGACGCCGTGTTTTTTTTTTAAATCGTGCGGGGGTTAGGTGCGTCTGCAGCACCCAAAAGTGATGTTGTTGTTTGTTGTTATTATAATTCATGATACTAAAATATAAAAAATATAATAATTAAAATAAAAATAAAAAAAATGCCTTAATTGCCTCCTATTTTAAATATAATTGTTGCGTTCTATTAATTTTTTTGTTTATTCTGTAAATTTTTCATCCAATTTTTTCCCGACATATTTTCTCCTCGTTGATGATAACTTCGATTAATATTAGCTATTAAATTATATGTATATTAACATCGAAATCGGTTTCGAAAGATACGAAATTACCACAGTTTCAATTGCATTCTTTTCGTTTTACACAATCAATTGTCGAAATGCAGACTTGAACTGAGTTGCAGATGGATTGTTATTGTATCCGCCACGAGACCGAATTATTCCAAACAACATTTCCTCCAGATGCGGTCTTGACTGATTCTATAAGGAGGGACGTAATCAAGAAATCCCTCATTGTACATTTCATTCAGACTTTTAAGGTTTATTATAGAATCGATGAAACCAGTTTTTCTGTTACTCTTTAAATTTAAAAAAAATGTATTCTAAAAATTGAACAAAAAAGGGTTTTTGATCCAGGGTCATAATTGGAGGAGTAACTTTGTCGGCCGCGGTGCCCTACATTGATGGAGGCCGTAATAAAGACCCCGAGGTGTGGAAGATGATGAAGATCACACAAGATTATTGTTCAATGTAAACTTTATTATTCAAGATGTGTGTCGTAAGACCTACAAAACGGAAGTGATCCTAATCTACATTTGAGTTATGTTTTGTTGCACTTCTTAAAATTTAGAGCAGTGTTGCCATACACTACAATATTCAATAAAGAAACTCCAAAAAATAGACTTATTTACTTTTATTCGAACCTAAAAAAATAAAACACAAACGCACAAATCTGGGATCGAAGAAGCACATAAATGTTTTTATTGTTTCATTAACTCATGGCACTATATAATATATAGATTTATTTTAATAAATTTTATTATGTGTGTTTGTTTAAAAAAAAAAAACAAAGGAAAAACATGTGTAAACATACCGTATCATAATTGGTATATACCTATATAAAAATTCAAACAAATAGTAATCTCTACATAAATATAGTTTCTTAATTAGCTTCCAGAGTTAAATGGAATTTACAAATTGCGGAATTAGTTTCTGGCGTGGAATGTTTAACCGGAGAAAGCTTTCTGAAGATACGTTTTTATACAAAAAAAAACATTCCTCAAGACTATCTACTTCAATACTACCCACCATTTTTCTAACATTTTTCTTGACTTATGTTTTGTTTACATTTTTGGAAGCTCATAAAAGAAAAGTATATAACAATGATAGTGTTTTGTTATCGGGAAATAAATATTATCTCTTAAGTACGTGTTGCTTAAGTGGCTTGTGTGTTTGTTTGTTTGTTCTTTATATGAGCTTCTCGTTGCTGTTGCAAGGCCACGCCCTCACTTGGAAGCGCTGTTCCTCGCTTAAGCAACCTCTCTAAACGCTATACTTCGGTAATAATTGTAATGTGTATATAAATGTATAATAATATGTATAAAAATAAACACACAGCAGATGGCAAGCAATTTACACCTGTTGAATGGGAGTGTATCTATGGAATTTCGGTGTTGTTGGACCTCCAATATCTTCGGACAGCTTTTGATAGACAATCGAGTTCTTTGAAGCGAGTAGTGCCTGGCGGTATCGTTCTCCGCGACGACGCAGCATTAGGGACACAACCTTGCCGATCAACAGCATAACTGCAAGCACACTGAATACGATAATCATGATTGGCATCAGATAACGGTACTCGCCGGTATTTAAGAACCACAGTTCATTGCGCTTGGCCAGAACAACAATATCATTCTTATCAACTATATCATCTTCATCATCGTATTCACTGGAGTCAGAGTCTTCTTCAACTAATCAACAAAAAACAAATCAAATAAAATTAATAAAACTATTCTTTTTTTTTTTGTTTATTATACGACTTACATGTATCTTCAATTTGCTTAATGCCAGCAGATTTGCTTTCGTTCACTTCTTCTGCGATTACCGTTCCTGGTTGTTTCTTGACAATTGGCTTCAATTCTTCATCATCGCTATCTTCAGAACCGTCGATCTCACTGTCCTTATCTTCAGACGATTTGCTGTTCAAATCATCTTCATAATCGTCATAGTCATCCTTGTCATCCTTATCCTCCTCGTATGTATCCGTATCAATAACGCTTTCAATCTTCTTTTTCTGTACATCACTTTCTTTGCATGTATCTACCGAAATGTCAGTCCAGGCCTTGTTAATCTTCTTTTCGCCATCAATGTTTTCGGCGTCCTTGTTCATCTCAGCATTCTGGCGCAACTGCTTACCGGTACGAACCTACAAAAAATACATATTAGATATAAATACTTTCCTAGACAATTTCTAAAAAAATACTCACGTTCTTCTCGCTCAGGTACTCCATGGTCAAGCGGAACTCGGTATTACAGAACAGATCGTTGTTTTGCACATCCAAAACCGTCAGTTTTGTCATATTGGCCAGATCCGATCGTGAGATGTGCAGTATCATATTGTTTGAAACATTCAGTACCTGTATATTTGGTAGAATTCCTTCAATGCGTTTCTTTTCGGCCCAGAATACTGTTAGATCACAGTCACTGATGTCCAGATCGGTAAGCTCACGCGTCGGCACAAATACCTTCGATGAGATCTTGTTCAATGGATTACCGGCAAGACTCAATTTCCTTAGTGCCGTCGTTTGCTGGAACAATTGATCATCCAAATCGGTAACCAAATTATTGCTCAAGTCCAGCTCGGTCAGTTTCTTCAAGAAACTAAAGATACCCTTTCCAAGTGTCTCGATATTGTTCCAGGACAGATTCAGTGTGTTCAGATGTGGCATTGTTGCAAAGGTATTGTCACCGAGTTCGCAAAGATCACAATTAGAAGCATCGAAGTAGTACACATTGAATGAGTTATGTACACTCTGGAAACCTTCGAGCGGCAGCTTCTTGAGTCTTGGATTATCATTGATACGTATGACGTCCAATTCCTTGTTGTACAAGAAGATTAGCGATGAGATCTGTTCGATGTCGTTGAATGACATATCGATGTGACGCAATTGGATAAGCTCATGGAAGGCTGTCTCGTGGATCTTTCGAATTGAGTTACCCTTCAGATTCAGGCTGGTCAATTGACGCATATGTGCAAAGATTTGATTATTGATGTTGGTCATCTTGTTGTAGCTAAGGTCGAGCTTTTGAATGTCTCTTGTGACAAAGTCCAGTTTTGTTGTGATCTCGTTGTAGCGTAGGTTCAAGATGGACAGCGATGTTTTATTGAAAATGTGCTTTGGCAGATCTTCGATGGAATTTGATGATAGGTCAAGTTCCTCGAGGGTGTCAACCTTGTCGAGCAGACCGTGCGGAAGTGTTCTCAATTGATTGTCGGACAGGTTGATGAATACTACATTGTCGAGTTTATGGAAGGCGGTTGGCAGTAGAGCCTTAAAGTTACAGTGCGACAGGTCGAGTTCTTCGACAGATGGAGCCTTGAGCAGGTAATCAATAAATGGCTTTTCCTTCATCTGCATTGTGTGAAGATCGTTGCCGGCCAGAGTGAGAATACGCAATTTTGTGGTTTTGGCAAACGTATCTGGATGGATGGTGTTCAGACCGGAATTAGTCAAATTGACGGAGTAGAGTTGTTCGAGTCCCTCGAAAGCAGAAGGGTGGATATTTTCGATGGTGGAGAAAGCGATCTTGATGGAGCTTACGTGTTTAAGACCGATCTTCTGGAAGAATTGGGCGCCCAAAACGATAGGATACCTGGCTGGCACATTCAAAACTTCAAGGTCGGTGATGTCTGAGCCAAACTGTTGAATACCGGCATCCAGTCTACAGTTTTTTTAATGATAAATATGGATATTTTTTGTTATAGAGAATTGTATTACCTGTTGCAAGTGGCCACCAAAAAATCGTTCATATTTCGTTGACAGACGCAATCACGTGGACATGGCATCTTCTCGTTTAACAGTACATCATCCTTTTCTTTGATTTTATCGGCAAGGGCATCACCATCGACATTATAGTCTTCTTCCTCTTCATCGTTATCATCATCATCATCATCATCATCATCATCGTCATCATCATTGTCATCATCATCATCATCATTGACTGTCTCTTTATTGTCAATGTTTTGTTTAACATCCTTAGTAATCTACAAGTAAATTAATTTATTATTTTTTCTATTTTGCTTATATAAGTTTTATTACCTTATCATCAGCTTTGATGGGCTTCAGTTTATCTTCACTAATCTTCTTGGTAGGAGTAACTGACTTTGTGGTGCTTACATCTTCATCCTCATATTCATCATAGAAGTAATCAAAATAGTCGTCTTCATCTGTCTTGTCGTCTGAGAGCTTTCCAGATGAAACTGATGGTTTGGCGGTAGATGTTGTGGACACCTTTACTGTGCTCGATGGTGTTGCAGTTGAGGTTTTCAGCATCTTATTGTACCTTTGATTATATAAAAAAACGAAAGTTGTAATGAACTGTTTCATATAGGAAATAAACCTAAATCGCATACTTGGGGTTCTTGGCCAACGGCAGTGAGTTCAGTTCATTCTCATCAATTTCCTCGTACTCATAACTGTCACTCGAACTATCGGGATCGGCTAGCATCTTATTGAATCTATACAAAAATGTTATTTTTATATTTAAAAAGTCTTTGCATGTGTCTTGCTTTTTTCGACGTACCTGGGATCGTCAGCCATTGGTATTCTCTGGTGAGCCTTCAAATCGACGAGGTGACGTTCGGGCAGCATTTTATTGAATCTATTTATTTTTGACGAAGAATTTAGATTATAAGTATATACATATATAGAAAAGTGTAGAATTTGAACTTACTTTGGATTATTGGCCAACGGAATGCTTTTGTCGTATACCATGCCCGATTCGGTGGTTGTGCTGATGGGATTAGAGGTCGTATTGAGGCTGACGTCGATCTGGGCAACGCTCAGCGCAGCGCACAGCGCTACGAACAGCAGTGTTAGCCATGAATGGCTGAGCATAGTTCTAAAAATATCAATATATTATAAATAATTTAAAAATTATATTAAGTTGATGTACTGATGGTACTATGTAAAAAAAAAACTCCCCCTTGCGGACGATATTCAAACTATTTTACAGAGGTAAGGTGATATAATCACATCAGCGTTTAAAACAAAAACAAATAATCACCGATATATTTTAATAATTATATTAAAATAACCAGTGCTCATTCGAACAACAAACAAAACTTCTAAGAAAGAGTAAAGTGATAAAAAGGCCATTAAAATGTTAAAAGGCAATTCTTTCCGCTTTTACGACGACAAAGATTACGCGGCTGATTGTGTGCATATATTCAATAATAATAATCATAGGAACTAGTTTATTATATACTGTTCATAAATGTGTACCTTGAATTCAAAACTACTTCAACCCATACATATACACTGTTCTAATTATGAGTTGACATAACATATTTTTAGAATATATATATTGTAAGTGTTAACAAAAAGCTCATTCTATTTAATCGCAACAACTCTGTGTACGACTTACATATATATACAAAAAAAGATATGACAAACTTTGTATACAAAAATGTTGTTATCAAATACCTGGCCGAGATAAACTAAGTAAAATTACACCGTCAAGCATTATAGGTATATATTCATATATTCATAATATAAAATGAATTCATTTTTATCGCATGTGTGTACAAGCACGGCTACAACAGTCTCTCCGTTTCTGATAAGATTATATGGAAGACCGAATGTATATACTGTAAACATCACGTTGTGAAATCATATGTGTGTGTGTGCATTTCACAGTGGTGAAACCTTTGTGCGCTTTTTTTTTATATATTTGTTTAAACTTTTTATTTTCAGTCAACTTATTTTGATTTCATTTATATGAGTCATTTCATTCAATAAATCATTTTATTCATTGTATTCATTCGTTTTATTCATTAATTAGATTAATTTTAAAACTTTCATTTCAATCATTTGGTACATTCATTTCAGTTTAGGAGGATCTGCGGTAAATGTACAGCCGCCTAAAAACGACCAAGATCTGAGGAACAGGGAGCAGTTCCGAACACGAAGAGAACGGACGTCACTAAGAAGAAGTCCTAAAAGTCGAACTAAGCATCACCATAAATAAATGAGGATGTTGGAAAAGGACCCCTAAGCGCAGTAAAACTGATCAAGAAGGCAAAATGAAATGGTATAGGGTAAGGTAAAAGGTGTTCAATAAATAAAGATGCGGATGGTACACATTGACGACACGCTGATAAATGCCAGCTGGAGCCTCATAAATAGGATGGAGTTGGCCGGAGGAACAGACAAAAGAGGCGCATTTTGTGTGATATATCCGGCTTATTGTTCTTCCACGCGGGCAAAGTAAAGTTTTCAAAATATGGGCCGAAAGAAATGGAGGCACATACCAGCGACGTCACAACCTTTCTACAGCGACTCGGATGATTCCGATGTCAAACGCTCTTTCCTTTAAAGTAATACAGATATATATGCATCACTGCCGAGCAGCTATCAGTAACATCAGATCTGTCATGGCTGGGCTCTTACTCAAGAGCCGTGGTAGTGGAATGGAGTAATCAATCCCTGGTTATTCATTTTTTCCGCTCCCACCCAAGACAAGCAATCGAAATATCACACTTCATCAACTGAGGAAGACAAAAGAAACAGTGATAGCATCCCTATATCTTCCATACGACTCCCTACTGTCACCGAGGAACTAGCAGCATTGGTCACCTATTGTGAGCAGTCCAACTTCCAACTTCTTGTATCAGCAGACAATATCGATACGAACTTTAGAGAAACCACCACCACAAAATCAGAGCCATTATGCAGAGGTTGTAACATGAACAACGAAACACTGGAACTCTTTCTCTGTCAGTGCCCAATGCCCCAGAGGAACCGAGCTGTGCACCTCACAGCTAAAATTTTTAGTCGTGAAGACTATTCTATTACGTGTAGTTGGTCGTATAAAGGTTGTATAATAGTCATTGATGCGACCATTAAAATGATTAGTCATATAAGAGTCTTTCTTTTGACTATATAGACGGATGGTCGTAAAAAGGTCTTTTAAACTATAGACCTCTTAAAGACCTTTAGGAATGACAGTTCTACGAGAGACGTAAAATAAATTATATGACATCATTAGGTCGTTAGAAAAAAAAATACAACTGCAATACGGCCGATGTCGTTTAATTCATTTTAAATGACTTCTATATGACTAATATTCAAGATGGACGACTTAAAATGGAATGGGTGTCAAAAAATTATTCATAAAATTGTTTACAATCATCCGATTTAAGACAAATATGCGCCGTTTTGCTCGATGACTAGTTCCTAACGAGATGCCAACTTCATAATGCCCCTCTTATAGGAGCTCGCTTCCCTATTGGCAAAAAAACTCGGAGAGCCAATTATCACAGGCCTCTATTGTGGCCAACTTCCGACTACCAAGCTCGTTCGCCATGGACAGAAACAGGTGGTAATCACTTGGTGCGACGTCCGGACTATACGGTGGATGTAAAAGAACCTATTATCCGAGCTCCCTGAGCTTCTGGCGCGTCACCAAAGATGTGTGTGGCCTGGCGTTGTCCTGATGGATGACAATTCGGCCTCTGTTGATCAAAGATGGCCTCTTCTGCATGATTGCTGCCTTCAAGCGGTCAAGTTGTTGGCAGTACAGGTCCGAATTGAGCATTTGACGTCTCTTTTAGTGGTCTTTCGTTTTCGAACACATTTGCCCTACCGTTTGAAGAATGCTGTACAAATTTATTTACGGACCCCTAACTTACTTGACACTCATCAGCATTTTGTCTTTGAGTCTTAGTCGTGCATTTGATAGACTTTTAGAGCATATGAAAAGGCTTTTTTTTGAAAATAATACGTTGTTCACATTAATTCGCACAATACTTTAGTACCAATCTTCTACCTCAAAGAGCACAAGCAACATCCTACAATTACAATGGAACTGCCGAGGCAAATGACCAAATAAACGAACTCAACATACTCATCGACGAAATTGATCCCAACGTGATCGCCTTGAACGAGACATGGTTGGACCCAAATGAGTCTGTGTCGATTCAAAATCCATAGAGATGGGCATGGAGGAGTCCAACTTGGAATGCATAGGACTCACGATTAAAACAACCAATAAAATTGCTCAGAGTAGTGCAATAGATTTAAAAATATGCACAAAAAATCTCGCTTTTAATTTTGACTGACTTGACGTCACGACCTTTAATTCGCGACCGGTTCAACAAGATCTATTCCATTCTCTCCAAGAAACTTAAACAAAACTCCTAGGAATTGGTGGAACTCCATTCGCGATTTCTGATAAAATAACATAAGGGAAAAAGTACACAAAATACATAAAAATGCATGTCCAATTTAGAATCGACGTAAAGCAACAAAAAATAAGGCTGAAGTACAGAAGAGCGCAGGAAATTTTCGATCTCCTGTACTTCAGCTCCTTCATTTGTAGACCCCAAAACCACAAAAATATATATATATATCTGAAAGGTATTTAAAATACCTATGTTTTGAGATGAATAAAATCGGACAACTCTTAAGGGA
>JANSTU010040294.1:0-11010 GCA_027564075.1 Bolitophila hybrida | reverse complement strand
TATTTATGGAATTGCTTAGAAACATAATTATTGTAAATGAATGACAAGATTATCAAACAAACAAAAAGTCCTTTGCCTTTAATATAAAAAAATAAATTAATTAATAATACTCACTAAAAACACACAACCGAAACCAAAACTAACTGTACTAAAAACAAAAACAAACAAACAAAAAGTCTGTACTAAACAAAAAAACATTATCTAAATGAAATGTAATACGGGATAGACGAATTAATTATAAGGAATAATAATATATATTTAATGCCATTTTTTGTATGTTTCCCTGGCAAACATATCGTTTAGCACAATAGTAGTTTTTTTCCGGTATTCACACACATACATACACAGAGATATAAACATATTATACACAAAAAACACCAATTTCAAATTTTACAAAAATGACTGTACATTATTTATATTTAAACCAAAAAATCAAAAATATATAGGTCCAAACTCAAATTGTAGAAATCCACAAAACCATGCCATTCCTTCCTAAACACTCACGTCTAATATCAATAACACACATGAATAACAACTCTTCTTTTCTTTTTTGTAAACAAAAACTCAAATAAAATAAATAAATTATATAAAACCTAAAAAACACAACAACAAACAACTCACTTGGTTGCTATGAATTATCCATGACCGATACCGGTGATGGCGGTGGTGGAAAGGAGGGAGCAGCTAGTAAAATAGGTGAGACTGCAGGAACGACAGATGTTTGTGGGGCTGCTGTTTCTGTTGTTGTTGTTGCTGTAGGAATTTCAACGGGAGGTGCAGGTATACACGGTGGAATTATGGAAGCTGTGAGCATCTCTTCATCGATGGCAGCTTTGGCGTCTTTGTAGTGTGATTCGCCAAACCATTCTTCTTTGTGCAATTCTAGGAATCTAAATGAAGGATTTTGAGCAATTAATTTGAAGTTGTTTTAAATAAAATCGTACAAAAAATAGTTTAAGTGGTAAATCTGTATTTTAGGGTCCGATGTGATGTGATGATAAATAAAAAAAAACTCTTTATTTTGCATTCATCGATAGCCTATGATGTGTCGAATATTGCATGTGACGATTGCATAAAGAAGTTATATTTAGCCTAATTTAAGTAAAAAAGGTTCGGAAAAGAAAATAATTACTCGAAAAAATCGTTAACCAAATCTTAACACGTGCTTTCTGAAAAAAAAATGTTTATCAAACAGGTCTCCACGAGAACTCAAGAACTACTTGATGGATTGCCTTGTTTATTATTTTATTTTAAAGTAGATATCATTTATTGGAACCTAAATCTAAATTCGGATATTTGTCGTTTATTATTTATTTTTAGAGCACTTTAAGGACCGAAAAATGTGAAAACGTTTATTTAAAATTAACATACCAGTAATTTTCGACTTTTTATTGATATTATTGGTTCAAGCTCGAATAAATATCATAATTAATTTTTTTTATTTCAAATAACGTGTATGAGTTGGCAGTCTTTTTAATTTTTTTATGGTGGAATTTTGTAAAAGTGTTATCGCCTTTAAAGTCTGTTTTTTTGTGTGGTCAGCTGCGTTGAATGCACCGGCTATTTGCTTTTCTAGTCGAGATCAGTCTGTGAACATGAATTGGTTCGGATGCAATTTAATCTTAATAGCTGTGCAATCGGACATGATAACAGGCAAAATGGTTTGCATTGGATTGTTATCACTTTGAACTTGAAACATTTCTCTGGGTGTTATTTTCTGGAAGTTGTTCTATATGAATAACAATTTGTTATCCAATCCGTGATTTAGGGCCAAATACAGATTGTCAAAAGTAAGTGGTGCCGGTAAAAAGTGTATATAGCAGGAGTTCCTTTGATCATAATTGTATTGATTTCCGAGCAGGTGGAACGAGATTTGCGAAGAACATGGGTATCAATTTATACTCCAGTGAAGAGGAGCTCTGAGAATTTAGACCTAGAAACATACTACCCATGGCCATCGAGCTGTCTTTCGTTAGCTTCTTTCAGAATGACCTCCAGCTCACCTTCTATCTCTCTCCCTATCTCTCTTTCTCTCTTTCTTTTGTTCTTTATACACCTTGTGAATTTTTATATCGAACGTAAGCATATCTATGATCCAACTTTTTGCTGTGAGCTCCAAACTTGTTTTTCCTTTTGTTTTTCCAATAAAAAAATCTTTACGTGTGTGGAATCTGGCAACTCATATGTCATTTCCACTACGAAAAGTTTGCCATTTCACAATGAAAGACTCACGCCTCAAGAACGATTGCAAATTGTGTAATTTGTGTACGCCTATTTTACGGTTGCAATAATCGTAAATCCGAGCAAACATGGATCGTTTATGTGGCCCATTTAGTCTAAATAACTATGTGCATTCGCTCAAACGTCAAACCTTGTGCACTATAGAAGCTGTTGAGCAATGTTATGAGGACGTCCCAAATAAATCGATTCGGGTCTTTATCCATCAATTTTATGGAAGATTTTGAGGAAAGATCTTGACATAAAGTCACATGACCATCGTTCGCGTCGTAAGTTCGCGCAATGGGCACAAACTGATAGCCAATTTCACCATTGAATTCTCTTCAGGGATGAGGCTCATTTTGGGTTATATGGGTTTGTTAAAAGTAAAATTGCCATATTAGGAGTTTAGAGAATCCACAAGGCATCAAATGTTTACATATATCCTCAGATTAAAACATTGACGTTTATACCAATACATGCTTGAAAAAATAGTATTTAACACTCAACCTCTCCACACAATGACATAGAATCTGGAGCAAATCACCTATGAACAGTTCAAGACAGTAAGGATAAACACCTGATTTTTGGATTAATGACTTGGAACGAAATTTTAACATGAACATTGGTTATGCGAGAGAGCTATAACGATAAAGTCAACTAATAAATTTGGCAAACATTATATTTGTCAATCGATATCGTGCTCCTGAACTCCTTGGAATGTTTAAGCATATCAACGCTTCAGTTGAAATTCATTCCGACGATTGGCGAAGTCCGGAAAACATCAGCTATAAAAAAACAAAGTAGCAGAGTCCAACAGTCTTAGCTTAGTGCATTTGGACAGCTGAGTGGAGCACCAAACGACGCTGAGCATCGTCCGATTGTGTTAAGTCGCATTTTCTTTTTTTTGATCCGAAAGCCGACTGAGCTTGTTTCTGCATGCGTGATTTGGCAGCATTGAGTCGACATATACGTTTAGACCAATACATGTTTGAAAAAATAGCCTTTAACACTTAACAATGTCATATAATCTGGAGCATAAACTGCTGCAAATCACCGATGAACAGCTTAAGACATTAAGAATAAACTCCTGATTTCTGGATCAATGACTGGGAACGAAATCTGAACATAGAAAATTGGTTATGCGACGGAGCTATAACGAAACAGTCAACTACTCAATTTGTGCAAATTGTGTTAAAATATGTGCATCCATCAATAAACAACAAGTTCTGAGGCTACAGCCGTCCGCTTGTGTTAATCCGCATTTCCTTCGTCTTCTTTGATCCGAAAGCTTGCAGAAAACGTGAGGTCCTGAAGGTATTGAATGCCGCGTCCAATAGTGCTCAAAGCCTCTACTACACGATGAACATTGCGTCATTTGGGGTCTCAACTCTCTTGAATGTTCCATGACGATCCGTTCGGTAGCATAATTTTAGAAATCAATTTTATATTAAAACAACTTACTCAATGAATTCGTCCAAATACTTTAGCAATATCTTCAGCTTATCGTCTGGAATTGTAGTCGCATTCAGAAAGTCAGGAAGTTTAACTAAAGTTAAAATAAAAAAAGATGAATACACAACAGTTCTTAACAATTCCAATACTTACCAAAAAGTCTACCCAGATGTTCGGCACCATATATCATGGAAGGTTCCGATGGCGCACTCGCTGGCAGTATCTGCCAGGCCAGAACACTCTGTAACATCTCCTTGGTCTTCGTAGGAATGCCTACGTTCACGGGCAATAAATTCTTGAGCACAGATATGCTGGCTGCATTTATGCTTGCTGCGGCGGACGTTGAAGCAGCTGTTGCTGTTGTTGATGTGCTTTTCGAACCCGAAGCTTCCATTCGGTCTTCGTTGCTTAGAACAATGTCCAGAAATTCGGTTTCTTCGGTCTTGTATGAGCGAAGTCTTCGCTTGTTGCTTTCGTCAGTGTTAGCATCCGTACCGGACTCAGTAATCGTTTCCAGTCCTCCGGATGTTGATTGACCCGAGTCTGGTTTCACAGAAAGTATGTCTAATGTTCTGAAAATAATAGATTTTAGCTTGTTGTACCATAAAATAGAGATAAACATACGGCCGTTTCGGAACGATGAAATTAAAGTTTGTTAGATAATCAGTAGATAGCACCGTATTGGCTTGTTCCTTTTCCTGGGCGTACAGCAAATAATCTTTGACTGTAAAGTTGAAATATAGTCGAAGACCGTCAGCAACCTCCTTACGTAGATTAATGCTAAAAAAATATACAATGTATAAAATATAAACACAAATTTGAAATATTGATTACCAGTTATTTAGTCGCTCGTAGTCTTTTTCACGTTTCTCAATCTTTGCCGAGCTATTGCGCCGACGTGGAGTTTCTGCTTGAATATTTTGAGGACAACTTAACGATTTTATCGAAAAATGTCGAACAAAACTCTCTAATATTACAATAACCGGAACTGTAGCAGGCAAAGCTACTAATTTATTCTTTTTTGTAATAAGATTATAGTCCAGCTCCAACACATCACGCAATTTATCACCGATTTGTAGAAAAACTCGATCATCCTCATTTGTGCTTTCCACAGAGCTACTGCCTGACTCTGAGCCATCCACTGCGGCGGTTGCAGCTGTAAAAGCATCACCCTCCGTTTGTGGCATTACAGTTTCGTCTGTGTCCTCTGGATCACCACATCGACCGCTTATCGTGCCTGACGTACTGCACGAGCTACCGTCATCCGATGACGCGTTAAAAGATCTCTTTGGATCGGAACTGCTACCGCTCATCTGACGACTTCGTTTCTTGCGTTCCTTCCGATATAAATACGCACCTCTGAAAACCAACGACATAAACATTATTTTAGTCCAACAAGCTCAATTCATTCTCACATTTGCAGTTGTGCTTTCTCTGCCAAATCTTTCTGCAGTTGACGATTTTCATCCGTATCCTTTAGCACAAAGTCCTCGTTCACACGACGATCCCACGACGAGTTCCAGCCCTGGAAGTGTATCAGATACTCGACGATTTTCTTGCCTTTCTTGTCTTTGGCTTCGATAATCTCCATTACCTGCGACAAAAATAGCAAAAGGTGTTATGTTTAATAAACGTAAACAGTGTAGCCGCCGTCGGAGACGACATCTCGCCAGAGAGGAGAAATCGCTGTGGCACTCTCTCTCCCTATATACCATCAATGCAACGCAGTTTAGAAATGCGTGTATGTACATGTTTTTTACCTTTGAGTCGTACAACACTTTTGCTTTCGTCTGATCGGGCTCGTAGCACAACACCTTTTCGCCGATAATGAATTTAAACTTACACCCACGCGTCGAGACCATTTTTACACACAATTCAGACTGTTCCAATGTTATGCGTTCTTAAAATTGTACTGCAAATATTTATTTGATACAAGAACGCAAGATGCTGAACAGAACGGCGACAATTTTTCGCGCATTTACAAAACAACATGAAGTTGATGCTGTTTCGTCCGTGTAGTGCGTACGAACACCCATTCGACAAACAATTCATAGTGCAGGGTTTAAGAAACAATCCAAATATATGTTAATGCAGTTAAAAGGGTTCTAATCAAACGTTGATTTGCGCAAACAGATTTTATGGAATTCCTGAAAATTAACATTTTTACATTTACATTTGTCTATGATAATTAACCGGGGACTCAACGTCACAAGGGTGTGTTGAATCTTTGTCAAGAGAAAGTCTCGCTAGTAGAGGAGTAAGTGTAAGTCTAAGTTTCTTTTTTGTACAAAAATGTTATTTTTTCTATCTTGGTTATGTTGTCTTGCCCACAATTGTCCAAGGAGCCGAAAACAGCGAATCCAAAGCGGCTTTGAAAGCGACATTCATTTTATAAATTTTACTAATTTTTATACTGAGAAAGCTCCAAATTTATGTGTTTTTTGTTTCTCTTATTGTTTGCCTCCCCTTTTTTGTCAGTGTTGCTTAAATGAATATACGTATGCCTAATGTATTCCTTGATTGTTTAATTATTATATAGTTCGCTATATTATTTAGTATAATCTTGTAGTAATTTTCAGGAGTTATTGATATATTATTATGCTACTACTTTCTCAAATACACATTTTCATTACTATTATTATTACTTATTATTTGCACTCGAGATCTTTGAACCTGATTTCGAGATTAATTAATATTTGTCACTTAAATTCATGTAGCATTTTTCGAAAGATGTATTAGTTGAGCTCTCGCTACAAGTATACTCTAATTTATGTTTGTTGAAATTCTTTTCAGTTACTTCTTATTTCTCATAGGGGTTAGTATATAATCCCTGGTATAATCTACCCTCAAATAGCTATTTTACTTAACAAACATACTTATGACTGATATCATTTTGACTGGGGATTTCAATGTCAACAAGTGCTTCAACATTAAATTAGCAAAACATTGTGAGAATACGGCTTTTCCTTTCAAAACAATTTGAGGATATGGCGAAAACCAAATATTTTGAACCGATCCAAATCAATTACCTATTTCGGAAATAGGCTATTAATAGCAAGAGGAACCTACTGATTTAAAGTGCGTTTACCCACTCGGCTATGGCTATAGTTACTGATGACCGCTATTACTTTAAAAAAGAAAAATTATGCAAATTTATTATAAACCGTAAACAATAAATATTTAGAAAAATTAAAATTATTTCCATATGTCTTCCAACCAGCGAGGCAACATGCTCAAAACTCAAGGGGACCTGAAAAAAACACTTCAAAAATTGTATTGTATTACCTACTTTCAGGGTTGGTTTACGTCCGAGGTTTGTAAACAAGTTAACACATTGTATGCATATAAACAAAATTATATTATAACATATCCACAAAACCGCAACTTTATAAAAATAAATCGCAAAAAATGATTGAGCACATTTGTATGTATGTAAGTACTTCGGCCACGCTGCACTCTCCACTGAACTTTCAAAATGACATATAATCGTTTAGTTGGTACTATTGTACGAATTCGTACCCTATACTATGACATTTTATGTAAATTGTTTATTCTGTAAATTCTGTTTATTCTGTCTGATCTTTCATCTTTGAGTATTAATAAAATAGAGTTATATTCAAATAATAGTGATAAAAAAACATAAAGCATGCGTGATACATTTATAAAGCTGGAGCCTAATGTATATATTAAACAGGATCCGGAATTAATCTTGGAAACGATCTGCACCGATAATGGAGACATTTGCTTTGATACATTTAACGCTACAGTGATCGACCAGGACCAGAATAGAAATAATAAAAAAAATCATCAGCTTAAATGCAATGAATGCTACAAAAACTTCCGCAGAAAAGAACACCTAACAAAACACATATGCAAACATACCAGTGAGAAACCCTTCACATGTGATATTTGTGCTAAATCATTTACCTTTAAGGGGAATTTAAAGCAACACATGTTAACACATGCGGATAAGAAACCCTGTAAAATTTGTGAAAAGTCATTTACCAATTCATCGAATTTAAAGCAACACATGTATCAACATACCTGTGAGAAAAGCCTTACTTCACAGGGCCCCACATTAGCTGAGAAAATTCGTGCGCTTGGAAAAATTCCAAAAGTCTTGGATGGAAAGTTTTTCCAGATCGTAAGCATTAAAGAAAACGGAAAGGTGTCTGCAAAATGCACTGGCTGCAGCAAGGTGTACAATGGATCGAGCGTCGTCACCTCAAATTATCTAAAACATTTAAAAGAAAAACACCACCACCTGGCTGTAGCGTATGAAATGTACAAAAAAAATACCACCGAGCCTCCTGTGTCCGTGCATACGACTGACGATGTTATCAACACAACTGAGTCTAATACGCCATCAAGTGCGATGAATGCACCAACATCATCGGCAGCGAACGGACAGATGTTCCGTAAGGGTTGGCAGAAGAAGGCCGATATGCTGGTAACCAATTTGATTGTTAATAACGCACTTCCAGTACGATTAGTTGAGATGCCAGAATTCAAAGAAATGGTTTTCCAACTAAGCAGTATGCCTCAGCCAGTGCATTGCCTTTCTTATAAATCAGTTGAAAAATGCATTACCGAACGGTATGACGCGATGAAATGCGAAATAAGGAACAAAATTGGTATGACTCCATTTGTTTGTACCACCGCAGATATATGGACGAGTGGCCGTCGCTCGTTCTTAGGAGTTACAGTGCACTGGCTGAGTGCCGAGCTAAGGCGCGAATCATATGCGATCGCGTGCTTGCGTTTTAAAGGTACGCCTGATTTTCAATCATTTGCTGAACAATTAACAGATGCACATGAGCGATACGGGCTCGACAAATCTAAAATCATATACACCGTAACAGACAATGTGTCAAACATGATGAAATCATTTAAAGAGTACGGCATCGATGATATTACCCCGAAAGAGCATACGGTTGTGGATGGTGAAAACGAAGTCGAAGAAACCGATCAAAATGAAGAGGATGGCACGGTTGAGTCTATGAGCATCGATGAAATGATAAGTACCGATCCTCGCCCAACGTTTCTGCCACCACAAGTGCGTTGCGCGTCTCATACTCTTAATCTTATAGTCACAGCCGACATCGACAAGGCGGTGGTTAAGAAACAGTTAACCGATAATGGGTTCACGGTACTTTATCGAGCAGCTTTAAGACACTGTGTCCAAATTTGGAATTTGTTAAACAGATCCTCGCATAAAGCAAGCGAAGATTTTTTTGCGAAATTCGGTCGACGCATTTGTACACCGTGTCCAACGCGTTGGAATTCGTATTTCGATGCAATGGTAGACGTCACGTGTTTGGATTCCGTGAAGTTGCGTGAATTTGCAAGGGAGTGGAAGTTGGCCCCGCTCACAGATAATCACACGGCGTTTTTGAAAGAGTATGTGGAGTGCCTTAGGCCAATTGCCATTGCATTAGATACATTGCAGGGTGAGAAAGAGATATTGATGGGCGACCTGATCCCTTGCATATTGAATGCACATTTCAAACTTAAAAAAAGGCACGACAGTGAAGAAATTCGTTACTGTAAATGTCTTCTCAAACTGATGATGGTGAAGTTGGAGGAACGGTTCCACCACATTTTCGTATGGGAAACCAATCGAACTGTGTCATTGCCAATCGTTTTGGCGACATTGACAATGCCATCGTTGAAATTACTGTGGATCAAAGATGCCGACAAACGTGCCATCGCAAGACTGTGGTTGATAGAGGAGGCTAAATCGATGCAAATTGTATCGGTTGAAAACAATGAGACAGCCGAAATGGCAGAAAAATTCAACCGCACATACGAATTCATCGAGTATGAGCCGTCCAGTAATGAAAACGAGGTCAGTCTTCAGGTAATGCAGTACCTGAGCGACAAGAACAATCAATTGTCGTCGCTAAAAATGTTCCCGTTAATTGAAAAACTGTTTTTCAAATACAACGCAGGTAAGAATAGATTAAATTAATCGTTTTAATTTTCTAATACTAATTGAAATGTTCATCAACTTTAAAGGAATACCATCCTCAGCACCTGTCGAAAGGCTGTTCAGCTATGCCGGTCTGGTACTGACTTCGAAAAGGACAAATTTAAAAGACGACAAATTTGAAAAGTTGACGCTTCTTAAAGCAAATTCCCAGAAATAGGTATTATAGATTTATAGATGTTTTTATATACATTATTAAAGTGATTAATTTACAGGTGACAGGTGTGTCGTTAAATCGAAGTCAGTCTATCTGCCGAACGCACACGCCAAGCAGGAAAATATAGTTGATAATATTGAGAAAGTAGCCTGTTTGGCACCGTGGTGTATTGCCGAATTTGGGCGTGCGTCTGTGTATATACGCACGGAAAAAGCTATCCGTTGAACGAAGCACAGCTCAAATATTAATTACTTTTTCGAGTAATTCACATATTTAAATATTAATTGCTTTTCATACAAAGTACTTTAAAAGGTACTTAAATGATTTCATTACCTTTACTAAAATTGCTTATAATCTTTACTAATTACGTTTTAAAAAATAATTTGCCGATCTGGGTAGCGATTCTGTGCATGGGACAACTCAAATCAAGCGTGTATATCGTGCGTTAAACATTGCATATCGACACGATCAGTTTTTTGTCGAATGGCTGAAAAATATATGTCAATGTCAAAAACATATACAATAATAAGAATATATAATATATTATGCATGTGTCCCGTTCACCAACACATGCTGTTTCCCTTCCTCGCCTTTGATTTGTCAATTAACGTCGATAATGCAGATCAAACATTTAAGCGTCGGCGCGGTGATAATGATGTGTTTACACTCAACAAAAATGGTATCGATGATTGATCACTGATTTGATCGCAAAATTTGATTCCAATAATTTAATGTTGTTTTCACAAATAAAAATTGTATTGGAAGCAACGAAATAAATAAAGAGTATTTGTAAATGTACTGAAAACTTCGAAATGTTAAAAACTGACCACATTACACTAAAATCATCGATTAATGATTTACAGAACGCAATTGTAAAATGTGCTGGATCAAACAATTCTGTCACATCGTCAAAAAGCCATAATACATTTTCGAGTATCCCTAAATCTAACCTGTGATAATAAAACCAAAAGATATTGCTCAGTCTATTAAATGTACAAAAAATTTCAACCGCCATTAATCCTGCCGATATCCCAATTCGTAATGTGAATTAATTGAATGCGAAACATCTGCTGCTGTTGATCAATTACAAAAAGATGTCTTATCAAAACTGGGTCGTGACTACAACATATCTGTTCCCAACAAAAGATTACCGAAAATAAAGATATTGAATATCTCTTCGACTAATAGTCCC
>JANSTU010040283.1:0-11011 GCA_027564075.1 Bolitophila hybrida | reverse complement strand
ATAACATATATGAACAGCACACACTATTTCACCAGTACAAAATAAACGTTCACACACAATTGATCTTATTCGATGCGATATTTACATAGATTTTCGCAATATTTAAGATTCTATATCTTTCTATATCATGTGTGATATTAATAATTACTTAAATATTTAAATATAAGTAAAGTTTATACCAAAGCTGTAATATAAAATATACATTTGACCCTACCCGTACTAAAAAAAAGACTTTTAATTAAACTTCATTATTTATATTACAATTTATTTTACACCTCAAAAAATCATTGACTTTTAACCCTTTATACTTCAGTCTCAAAATAGAAATTTATTTGGCACCAATTTATGTATGCGTATATCATATATGAAATGGATTTAATTAAATATGTACTATATATTATGAAAAATTAAGATTTAGTCATAAGTGGAAGATAATTATGTCGCTCTAATTAATTGGTTTTGAAATTAGCAGAAATATGTATAATAATTTGTTCCTTCACCTTGTTTCCGTGTCTACGTCATTAAAATAAATAAATAAATGAAATACAATGCTTCAAAACACAAATAAATGTTTTTTGATACATATTCCATCTATCCATCCATATGTTTTTATATTTTTTGTCCGGCGCATGAAGTAAACATTGGCTAACCCATTTTTTATATTTACTTTTTATTTATTAGAAAATTTGTAATGTGGCTTAATATGCACGTTGATACTTTCAGGAAATTGCAACAAATCTTTACAACTTTACAACAACTTTTCGTCGTGACCTTCAGATACGACATGATACAATACGATGAACACTAAGATACGTGTTTTATATTTTATTACAAAATGTATATTTGTTTTAATTTAATATATTGTTAAATGAAAATAGTAGTCATCAAAACAAACATGAAACAAATGTTTTCATCAAATTGTGTAAAGACGGATACAATATATTTCTTTTATTAATTGGATTAATTTAAATTAATTACAAACATATACAATTCTTTAAATGTTACTTATAATATATATTTATATAACAAATAATTTATAGAAAAGTAATTGTGTGTATATAGCTACAAAAATATGCAAAATATAAAGAACGTAGATAACAATAACATTCCAATAGAAATCCGGTCTGTTGCACGTAATCGCTGGAAAATTCTAGCCAAGGCTATTAAAAAAAATGGAAATAAAAGCGTGGACGGAAAGGATGAAGGTGAAACAATGGTTTCTGTTAGAAGATTCAATAGTTTTGATTTAATGCAACAAGAACCTCTTTCTGGAGCATTTGATGAGCTGTGCTGTGTAATAGAATCATCCAAGAACTTTTTGTCATATAAGCTAAACATAGACAACCAAGATTATTCCTTGAACATTTGCCATATAACTCGTCCTATTACAGCTATGGATTTAATGGGATTCAATAATACTGGAAACGTATGTGTTTGGCCATCCGAAGAAGCACTTACAATTTATGCATTATCCACAATTACATCATTTCAAAACAAAATAATTTTAGAACTAGGTGGTGGAATGACATGTATGGCTGGATTATTTGTAGCAAAGTACGGCAAAGCGAAAGGCGTATATCTTACTGATGGAAATGAGCAGTCTGTTGAAAATGTTTTGAAAACATGCGCATTAAATGATATTGGAAAGTGTTTTGTTCATTGTTCCGTCCTCAAGTGGGAAAAAGCCACTACTTCAATCGACCATAAAGCAGGTGTATTTGATTATATATTTTCTGCAGATTGTTTATTCTTTGATGATGTACGATCTGCACTTGTCAATTCGATTTGGAATTTTCTATCGGTGAAAGGTGAGGCACTTGTAATGGCTCCTAGACGAGGTACTACACTCGATGACTTTGTTTCGTGCTCTTTAGCTAAAGGTTTTATTTGCCAGGTATTTCAGAAATATAATGATACCATTTGGAAGCGTCATGTAGAATTAAAGATATCGAGTTTTTACGATGAAAATATTCACTATCCAGTTCTTGTGAAATTAACTAAATCTTAATGTTTAATGTCTTAATAACGTGTTTATTATGTAATAAAAATATCTTACACATATATAAAAATATATTTAAAACTGTTATTTTATTGTTCACTTAAAGTAGAACTATGTATGAACATAATTATAAATTATTATGTGTAAAACGTGTGTTTTCTCCAATTCCAATAAAAAAAAAAAACAAATATAAAGATTGTAAATTTAAGAAATATAGTATATAATATGTGTTGTTTAGTTATACCAACATAAAAGATCAAAAAATATTGGCTGTGAATTGCTCAAAATTTGTCAATCTATGAAATTATATTAGTAAATAATTTAGTTTGCTTTTAAACCGAAGTTTCATTCCTGTAATAAATAAATATTATATTATTTATAGAATATCATTATAATTATACGTCTACAAAATAAAACTTAGAATAATTTAAAAAACTCAAAATTTAAGAATCAGTTAATTTTCTGTAGAAGTATACTATTGAAATTTTCAACATTTACAGATTATATTTTCTAGGGCCGATTACTGGGTATCCAATGAACGAAAGTTTTGTGATTTTTGCAAATGCTGGATAGCCGACAATAAACCGGTAAGTTACAAAAAATGTGTAGATTTGTCACGAAGTATTTACTTATTTGCAAAATGTGTCAAAACTAACGTCAAGAAAATATTGTTTGCATAACAATTGTATACAATTAATTATGTAAAAAAATCTAAAATTTATATAGTATTATGTACATACACTTACAAAGTATGTGTGTGTTAGGAAGTATTCATACGAAATGATGGCGAATATATTTTCTGTCAATGGAGTGGAATAGCATTTATCCTCAAATATGTCTTAATTTATTTAACCCCGTTCCACTATTAAAAAAAAAATAAATAATGGTAGTCGGATTTGTTTCATCTATTTTATATGGTATGTATTTAAATTACCTTTCGATTGATATCCAATAAACATCAACCTGAGCCCCTTTAAATTGCAATTTATGTTCCACTGTAGGGCTGGGCGCTATAGTAAACTTCAGTAAAAAAAAAATCCATGAATTGTAATTTTTGTATTTTATATCTTGGTTTTAATGTATTTAATTTGCATATGTCATCTTTTGTTTAGTGTGAAACAATTTGATCAAATACATTTTTTTTATAGAGTATAAACTTCCACGAGGGTGGAAAGAAGCACAAATTAAATGTTGCTAAAAGAATTACTGAAATCAGCAAGCAAAGCTTCAAAGATGAGCGCGCCAAACAGAAAGTTGATCTTCAAATTCGTCAAATGGAAGATGCCGCAATGAGAGCATATGCTGGAGATATCAGTAGAGGCGCTGATATGACATCACAAGCTATAAACGCTTTTACAGCTGCACATAATGATGAATTGGTGCAAACGCGTGGAGTAACTCCTGGGCCATCTGCTTTGCCGTCAAGAGCTATTGATCCTTTGATGCCTCCAATTGATGTAATGGAAGAAGAGGAAATGGCAAAAAGAGATAGAATGAAGAAAAGATCTGTAGGGCAAAATGAAAGCGAAGGCGACGCTGGAGAAGGATCTATGTGGTGCGAGGCTAAGAGTGACGAAGGCCATACATATTATTGGAACGTGAAAACGAATGGTAGATCTTATTTAATATACAAATCAGTTTATCTAAAGTTTATGTGTATATAGCGGCTGTCTGGGTGGCACCAAAAGAAGGTTATATGACCATAGAAGAATACAACAGAATTCAAAAACTTGCTGAAGATCAAAAACAACTTAAACAGCACCAAGATTCAATGTTTATGCGTGGGAATGCCGATGAAATTGTGGCAAAGTAAGTATATATAAAAGTTATATTTGTTATATTTATTATATATATATCAATATATATTTTTTAATAAGATTTCAGAGAGAAAAATTAAAAGAACTTCGTGAAAAACCATCGTTTGAAGAAATAAAACAAGAAACAGAGGAAAAGGAAAGCTATCAGGTCTATGAAGAGCCGGGATGGTCAGCTAAACCACTTGGAAAATGGCAGACTGTGGTTGAAAAGTATGTTATTATTAAAAAGGACAAGTTCGGACCCATTGTGCTCTGGCCTCGAATTATCGTATATCAACCCACATCTTATGGTGTTACAAATGTGGTTAATTTATATTAGTTATACAGCACTATTTCTGATTTGCTGTCCCGTTGAATTAATTCATGAATGGATATTGGGACGGCAGATTGTTAGAATTGAGATAGTTATATTACACATTGGGTTGATAATTATTTAATGCATGTCACTAAAATATATTAGCACTAATCTAGTTTGGTCTACTATAACATTTATTTCATTACTTGTTTTTATATTTTGATACTATTTATATCTGTTTTTAATATAGGCCGACGAAACAAATTGATCTTCAGTTGCCAAAGCAACCGCACGAATTTGTGTATGTACCATCAGCGCAAACCTTGGTCGAACCACCTTCTAAAAAATTTAAAGAGAAAACAATTGTTTCATTACAAAATGAAGAAGGTGTTTTTGATTCATTCAAAAAAAGGAAAAATGCTGTAAAAAGAAACGTACGCCAACGATTCGAAGATGATTAAATACCAATTTTAAATTAAATTTTGTTTCGTCTTTTTACCATCCAATATAACCTTGCTAATCTAAGTATGATAAGAAGTTGATTATTGATTCGAACGTGGGTTGCACGACCGGCACTCGAGTTAACTTGGACATCCCAAAAAAGTCTGCAACGTCTCTGTAACTTTGTTGCGACAGTAATAAATTATTAAATTGCAATGTAAACACTATTAATATTACTATGTCGGACTCGTGCTAATTTTTAAAGGCGTTATTTTTTAAATTATACAACAATATTTATGTAAGGTATATTTGCTTATTTTATTAAAAAGTACTGAAGTTTGTCGTCTTACAAATAAAGTATCAAAAATGATAAATCAGGTACAATTTAGGTTTTTTTAAAACGTACTTAATAATACCATCGTCGATTTTTGGCTAACATTTGCCTTAAAGTAATTGTAATAATAGTATAATTAAATACCCTTATGGGGATACCAAATGTATTAATAAAAAAAAAAAATTCACGATGTAATTTAGCACACATTTTTGTTTTGTTTTGTTTTGGTATATACCAACAAATATTTAATCATATAAAACCATCTTCAATATATGTACAAATACAAGCAGATTAGACTTTTCATAGATAATTAAAAATAAGAACACTTATTAGCATCCACGTTTTTGGTGTAATGTTATTGCTCTTCAAAATAATTTTGTATAATTAGTTTATATTTTTGCATATAAAATTTCCATATTTCTCAAAAAAATCCTATACTTTTAAACTAGTAAATTCACTAAGTTTTTATCTAGACATTACCGTTTTCGAGATATTACAATTTAAAATAGTACAAACATTAAAAACTAGTAATATTTATTAAATAAATAAATATTTAAGTAAAATGTTCAATAAAATTGTCACACAATGTACATAATTTTATTTCATCTTAAAAATCATTTTCCGTGAAAAAATGATAAGAGATTTTGGAGGTCTGCGGCATCTCTTAACTTTTATCTCAGTCGAACTCTCGCTTCTTTATTGACAGCCTGTTCTCTTTTATCTGCAAAAATAATTTGATCGCTATCTTAATTTTGGGCATTTTCATAGCTGTGCGGTCCCAATTTCAAATTCATGCAATGAAAGAACACCAATAAAGATAGATTTATTATTGTGGTCGAAAATACAAATTACGTGGCACGCAGGCCATAATATTGGCTCATTTTGCAACTTCATTTTTACTGATCGTCGTTTATAGGTCCGTGATATTCTTCCGAGAACCAGTTTGTGGTCTCAATGAAGGCTGTGATGCTCTTAAGACTTGATTCTTTGATGATTGATCAATTGTAATTACTGGTGTGCCTAGGTTCACAGTTACGTTCCTCTGGAGCATTGGACACTGACAGAGATATTGTTACAGAGTTTCGTTGTCCATGTTACCTCTGCATAATGGTGAACCTATAGCTCGGATTGTGTGTCAATAGCTTTCAGTGCTGCTTGACTGTCAGAAAATAAACGTAAAGTTTTGATTGTCATTTGTTTTTCAAGAAGGATTTGTCCACGTACATGAATCGCATGTATCTCTGCTTGAAACACTGTTGCAAATTTGTGGTATGTGGAATATTTTCCAATATTTTCCAGAGCAAATATAAAAAGGTCCATATTTGCTCTGGAAAATATTCCAGCACAATATTGGCCGTCCATTTTGGATCCATTACTGGAATCATTACTGTATAGATCCAGTAAATTACTTTAGTAGACAGACCCTATGTTTTGCAAAAACTCTGCGACACTGCCAGAACGCTTTAATGGATTTGTTGGTCTTTTTCTCAATATCTTTGTTGAAAAGAATTTCCTGTACAGGATAACTAATAAGTATTTCACTAGCTTTGAGCTATAGTGTTTCATTGAAAAGTATTTGATATTTGCTGAGTTCATAAAATCTTTTATGTGAGAAGAGAACTAGTGCTGGTTTTGAAGGGTTAATAGACAGTTGGTTGTCATTAGACCATTTTTCTACAATTCTTAATGCTTGTTGCATAACATTGTGTATTCATCCTTTCCGGAGATGAGTTTTGCTATATCATCGGCAAAGCCAATTGCATAGTACCCCAATCTATTTAGGACTTCAAGTAGTCCATCTATTACTAGACACCACATGAGAGGTGATAGAACACCCCTTGTGGGCATCCTTGTACGACTTGTAGGTTTACCCCTTTATTCACAGCAAATGTTGATCATTCCCAAGGTTTGTTTTACCTAAGCATAATTTAAAAGGTATTGGCCATAGGGTACTATTTTCATTTACAGTTTAAATTAATTGGTAAGATTTTTTAATTGATACCTGTCCAGATATAATTTTGGCGATTTGGCGATTTTTTATTATTTTGGTATGCAAAATAAAATTATGCGGTGTAAGCAGTTTTTAATTGTTAACTGGGCAAAAATACATTTTCCGGGGAAATTTTGAGTAATTTGGATTGCAAAATAAAATTAAACATTGTGCGCCAAATTAGCCTATAATAACATCTTTGTCTTTGTTTGTTTCATCGTTGCCGTATTCCAATTCGAGCGTCTAACTGTGTAGCTATAATTTGTTAATTATTCGTCGCTACCATCGTACAGTTCCATATATGGTGTCTATGCTTTGTGATTTGTAAGTGCGCGATTTTCGTATGTATAATATCATTGTTTTTGTTATGGATTGTTACCGGAAACGAGTCTGTGTTTTAAGTTTTATCTTTATTGGATGGGTAGCCGTCGTAAGATTACCCTAAAAATACAAACAAAATGTTAGTTAAAAATTTAAATTTAGATTTAAAAATCGGAAAGTTAAATTCTTTGAATTATATCAATTAGTTATGCATAATTTTCAATTTTGGAACTTTTGGAACACTCTGTATATTGAACTTTTTGTACATCTTTGTAGTTGGCAATGCTGCATACAACACATAGAACTACGCGTACTGGCGCACTTTCTATATGTAGATAATAAATAAGAAGAAGGTATTTTTTTTAATAAACCTCGAACGTAACAAAAAATACTGTGTACTGTATTTTATTACATATGTGTATATTTTTTGATATAACAATAAGCATAACAACTTACGATGGAAAAAACGGTTTTATATCTATTTAAAAGTAAACATATGTATGCAAACAAAAATCTACATAGACTGTACAGCAACAAATCAGATAAGTAAGTAAACGCACACAAAATAATTTTGGTATATGAACTTTTGAAGGTCATGGATAAAAACAACTTAATCAAATACATTTTCCAAAAAATAGTCGAAAATTAATATACATAAATATTTTATATACGTCGCATATTTAATATTCAGCCAATTTTTAAAAAAGTAAAGATAATTAAAAATAATGCTAATATATATATTTACTTAACTTGTTTAAAATACAAAACTCTATTTTAGAAAGTATGATCTAGTCATTGTCGGCGGAGGAATTGTTGGTGCCGCTTCTGCACGTGAGATATTACTGCGGCACCGGCATCTGAAAATTGCTATTCTTGAAAAAGAAGCTGAATTGGCTGTTCACCAAAGTGGTCACAATAGTGGTGTTGTCCACGCTGGAATTTATTATAAGCCCGGATCTCTTAAAGCAAAACTCTGCGTGGAAGGTCTACATTTGTCATATAAGTACTTTGATGATAATCGAATTCCATATAAAAAATGCGGAAAATTGATAGTAGCCGTTAATAACATAGAGTTGCATAGTTTAAAGGTAATAAATATAATTTGTTTAATTTGTTTAAAGTTTGTATACATATTAGGCTCTTTACGAACGAGGATTGCAGAATAATGTGCCTGATATTGAACTTGTATATGCGAATAAAATACAAGAAATCGAGCCATATTGTAGCGGGTTAGGAGCCATATGGTCGCCTCATACGGGCATCGTAGATTGGGCTCGAGTAACTCGATCGTATGGACAGGACTTTAAATTGGCCGGTGGAGATATTTTATTAAATTTTGAAGCTAAATTATTCAAAGAAAACTTTAAAGATTCAAATTATCCAATTCATATTATTGGCAATAAAAATCAATCAATCCATTCTAGATTTGTTCTAACATGCGGTGGTCTGCATTCCGATAAACTAGCAGACCGCACTGGATGTACACAGGCACCCAGAATTATTCCGTTCCGTGGAGAATATTTATTGTTGTGTCCAGAAAAACAACATATGATACGAGGAAATATTTATCCTGTCCCAGATGCAAGATTTCCATTTTTAGGAGTGCATTTCACACCACGAATGGATGGTACCGTCTGGCTCGGACCAAATGCAGTGTTAGCACTTAAAAAAGAAGGATACAAATGGAACCAGATAAATTTATTAGAACTTTTTGAAACACTGAGATATAAAGGTTTTCTGCGGATGGCTAAAAAATATTTTGCATTTGGTTTTAAAGAAATGCTAAAATCTGCCTTTATACCATTACAAATTAAGGAATTGCAAAAATATATTCCAAATATTGGTGAATTTGATGTATCACGAGGACCTGCTGGTGTCCGTGCCCAAGCGTTAGACGAATATGGTAATTTAGTAGATGATTTCGTATTTCACTATGGGGAAGGAGATGGCGCATTAGCAAAACAAGTTCTTCATTGCAGAAATGTACCATCACCCGGTGCAACAAGTTCTCTAGCCATAGCTAAAATGATTGCCGATAAAGTTGACTTGGAATTTAAAATAAATAACTGATTAGATATAAAAATGGTGTATGTCATTATTCACAATTATTTTTGGAAGCACATGTTATTGAATGGTGATTTTAAAACTAACAAATTAGATTAATACATGATTTACAAATAACTAGAGGATATGTAAAAACCGTGTTTTGCATCAAACACTACAAACTTGTCGTAAAAATCCCAATAAGAAGTCATATGAAATCCCATGTTCGTCAGTACAACAATGTATTCAAAAAAGGCAAACATTGTATAAACTAAAACAGATAAAAGGAAATATAGCATCAGTGCATTCATATTATTTAAATAATGTGTTTTTACTTCCAGTTCCGCAACTAGCATTGTGTTGCAAAAAGAAAAATCCAGCCAAGGTAAAGCTTAATATGTTTACTAAAAATAGGTTTCGCTTGAACAATGTGGATTTTGTTTCCAGTTTCGTTAGCTTGTAAGAAGTTTTTCGGGCATGCTTATTAATAAAATATGACATCAGCATGTAGCATTCGGAGGTTGCAATAAATATGATAAAACAAGTCTTGTGAATTTCTGAAATAAAAGAATAATTATAAAACAATTACAACACTAATATATTGTGAGACTCACCATAATCTTCTGTCGATGTCCACATACTCAATCCAACCAAAGCAATATTCTCAACTACATTAAATAGGCATGCCGTAAAAGCAATAGTTTGTATATTCTTTCTGACAATGTCACTATACCATTTGTAATACTGATACGTAATTATAAGTCTTGGAATAAACTGGAGAAGGATAGCTGATTGCCAAATAGTTCGTTGTGGTTGATAATTTCCAATTGCAGCAGATATTGATGGAAGGTAATTATTGACGTTATGGCCGCAATGAGTAGATGTAGATCGTTCAAAGAAGAACAGCAAAGACCACAACACACAGAAAACAAAGCTGAAAAAGGGCAAGGCTACGATTCCCAGAGCAAATTTACCAAATGGAATCCTGACAAGCAGTAAATTATTTGTTTCACCTAAACGTTCGTACTGTGGAATCATTTTGATTTCATTACATGAATCTTATTTCATTTGGAAAACTTTGTATTGGATAAATCTGTCACCATTTCAAATTCATTTTTTAATAATACGGAATAAGACTGCCAAAAAATACATTGTTTATTTTAGTCTTTAAATCTGACTTAGCAGAGTAATATGGTATGTAGTAAATTACTTAATGTTGATAGTTTTAGTTTCATAACTTAATAGTTGTTTTGTTTCTTTTAATGACACATGACAATTTTATTTATGATATTTTGCATACATTTTGGCGACGTATTATTAAATTTCTACAGCAAATATTAAGTATTGCATTGGCGATTTGCAACCGCTTGAGGCGCTAGATTCGTCGTGTTTTACATCTGCGAAACGCAGTACACAGAGAAAATAAAAGATTTTTATTAAATTGACAATTGATAAGTTTTTCTTAGTTTTTAGGTTCAGACGAACAGAATATTTTATATTATATTTGTTTATTATTATTATTTGTAATATCAATATTGTTTATGCAAAATTGTAATGTGTGTATTAGTATTTTTTTTATATTTGCAAATTAAATTCCTATGTATTGTGTATAAAAACAGAGAGTGCGTTCCAAAATAGTTGCTCCATTTGAGTAGCTAGCATTTGAAAAAACTTGCACAGAATCGCTACCCAGATACAATTAAAAATAATGTTTACAATTTAAAAAAAAAATAGTGACACCAGTATTTTCAACATAAATCTGTCAATAATT